>JBBPLR010000726.1:0-13767 GCA_038089915.1 Sutorius australiensis
TTGTTGAAAGTAGATTCGCATGTGAACAATAGTATGCTCCTCAGGTGGCTTGGCCTATAATAAATTGAATTGTTTGATAAATTGATCATTAGAATTAGAATGAGTTGCTAACCTGCATGACTTCATAGGAGAGTCAAGATTGCATTGGTCATGCTCAGATTGACAACTGGCAGACCAAGCATGTTGAGGAGAAGTGGGAGGTGTAGGCCTAACATGACTTAGAAATGATAGATGCAAGATATAATTTGTGTGCTAATGAAGGCTGGATACACAGGACATAGCAGATACAACAGACTTTTTGTATATAGTGCAGAGGGATGGGATAAAACACTGGGGAACACTGGGCTGGAGAGCTGGGAAAAGGATTGGTTCCAAAAAAGGAAACACCACATGGAAATATTTTCAAGAAAGGACATTCCACATGGAAATGCAGAATAGCCAAAATATGTGAAACAGTCAAAATAGGCAGAAGAGGCATTGGTACAGTTTTCAAACCCAACCATCACCTGCTAATATTTAGATATGTTTGACACATTCCAGTTACTAAGTCCTCCAATCTTATCTTATCAATATAGGCTAGTCCTACTGATCATGTGCACTGCACAAAGTATTGTATACACTTGTTTATGTTATTATAGAGTTCAAGATTGGATCTGCAATCCAATCTCACATATATGTTTAGGGGCTAACTCCCCTAATCATGCACACATGTGCTGAGCATATGTTTTCTCTTCCATTCTGCATAGCCTATGAGGTTATGCCTATGCTTCCATTCTACATGTGTTGCATGCATGTTATACCCATCTTCCATTCCTATTTATTAACCCTTCACCCATTTATTGGACTATACTATTTATCATACACTATTAGTGTATTGATTAGATCTATTGTACATGGGTATATATAGAGTAGATGGTATATAAAGCAAGGCAACTAGCTGGACATCTTCCAGTCTAGTTCACCTTGAAGTCTTCTCCAAATTTTCAGGTGAGCTCCCAGATCTACTCATCTTGAGATGACCCTTGACTCACAGTTACACTTATGGAGTTCATCCATATCAGGATGACTCCTATTCCTCTCACTCATACCTCTACCCTGGTGATAGATACATCAAGTCAAGTCCTACATGAAGGCTAGTTATCTAGAGTCCAGGGGCTATGTTCATTCCTAGATTTTGGATTGTTTCAGTCTTGAGCTCTATGCCCTTCTTTGGAGTAATTGAAGCCTTTCTTTTTCTTTTTATTGCCACTTTGGATGACACTGATGTCAATTACATTAGGAATTTTCTCACAGCTGTTCTTGTAGTAAGATTTTGACTCTCCTCTGTTTTGGGTTTGTTTTTCTAGAAAGTCTATTGACTCAAGTCAGAGACTGGTCTTGCAGGCTTTGTTGATGAAGTTGCCCAGAGACATCCATTTTTATCCATTTCCTTTATTTTTAGGTAGATGAGTTACTTGGTTAACCTCAAGTCAAGGTTTAGCCAAAACAGTCACTTGGCATAACCTTCTTCTACTTTAGATAAGTGGTAGGTCTTGTACCAATCAATCAACTGATCTAGATCCAGTGATGCCATGTGCATCCTGAATCCTATAATAATATTAACAGTGGTAATCAATACCATGTGACTGATAAAATGATTAGTCCAGCTGATAAGCTTGATCTTATCTTCAAGATAAGATAGTGGACTTGGTGACTGAAATGTGCTTGTGCATCTATGTGGCACTAGAGGTCTCTAGTTTTGGGTTAAGGCTTCAAGCCTTAGTAGAGTGTCTAGCTCTTGAACAGGGGCTAGAATGGTGTTAGAAATGGACCTGTAATAGTGATGAATGGAAAGCCACATTCATTTGCTTCAGAGAATCATTCAAACTTCTTATCATATACTTCAGATTTTACAATTCTCCAGCCATGTTCCAAAGCATTATTAACAATAATTTCACAGACATGGATGAAGTAGTAGTTGTCTATATTGATAACACCCTTATCTTTACCAGGATTGAGGACCAAGAAGAACATGACAGGATCATGAAAGAAGTTTTACACTGACTTCTGAAAAATGACTTATTTATTAAATCAAAGAAATATTTTTTCTCAATTAAAGAAGTTGAGTTCCTTGACATGACTATGGGAAAAGATGAAAAAAAGGACATAGATAAGGTTAAAGCCATCCTAGATTGGCCCACACCCTTTATCATAAAACACATACACTCCTTCTTGAGCCTAGCCAACTTCCACAGGTGCTTCATTGAAAATTATGTGCACATGGCATGCTCCCTTAATAACTTATTGAAAGTAGATGCTAAATTCTTCTGGGAAGAAGCACAGGAATGGGAATTCAATGCCCTAAAACACACTTTCACAATGGCATCCATTCTTGTCTATTCAGATAATAATTGTAAATTCTGGCTAGAGACCAATGCTTCAAACTATACCATAGGAGCAGTCTTCTCCATATTCAAAGATGTCAAATGGCACACAGTTGTCAGGGACTTCACTAGCGACAGCCCTAAGGCTGCTATGCAAGCAAATGAATGATTATATCCAAGACTAAGGAATACAGGGTGCCTACGGACGGGTATATATACTACCTAGGGTCTAGGGTATGGGTCTAGGGTAGGGCATAGGGTATGACATAGGTACTAATTACTAGAACATTTGGGATAATATATCGCAATGACATCAGTGTCTAGACTGTCTGGGATAGGGTTGAAAATTTCGTGTTCTGACATTACCCCCTTTTCAGAGTTGATGTCCTCAGCAATTGATCGTGAGTATACCTTTTGGAGCTCTTTGAACTCCGGTGTGAGGAAGAGAGGGGATGGAGTAGGGAGGGGTTGTCTTTGACAGATGGGACATGTACAAGGAGGGTCAGTGAGGTTTTGACTTTCTGGATTCAGGGGTGAATCTTTGAGAATGGAATAGTGCAATTTCATCGTTTTTGCTGGTCTGGGAGCAGCGGGATGTTTGCAATGAAACGCGGACACAAGTTCAGGGGCGTTTTTGAGTTGTTTCTTGTTTATCCATTCTCGTTCTTCACAGGGAAATCCCTTCCAGTGCACAAGGTACTCAAGTTGTCCTTGGTGTTCTCATGAGTCAATGACCTCTTCGATCTCTTGTTCTTGTTGTCCGTTCATGACCTCGGGTGGAGGTGGCGTTGGTCTTTTCTGTGTTGGGAATTCTCCAGGCGTGTAGGACCAGAGGAGGCATTCGTTGAATACCAGGTGAATTCCTTTCCATGATCGGTCCAATTTTAATTTGTATGCTTTTGGTCTGACTTTCTTTTCCACCTTAAACAGTCCATATTGCTTATTGTTGAGCTTTTTGGAAGGTCGATCAGTTCGAATATTGGTAGCTTCGAGAAGCACCAGATCACCAGGTTGGTATTCTTTTGGTGATCTCAATTTCCAATCGTGATACTTTTTCATATCATTTGCCGCGTGTTCTAGGGCGAGTTTGGCCTTTTTGCGGATGTTTTTCATTTGTGATATGAAGTCATGTGCAGCTTCATTCCTTCCTTTGTGTCAATCGTCGATTTGGATTGTTGGTTGTTGCCTGTAGTTGATCATGAAGGGGGACATTCCTCCTGTTGCGGACTTGGCATTTTGGTTGAATGCAAACTCTGCTATAGGTAGCCACTCAAACCAAATGGATTGGCAGTGGTTGGTATAGATTCAGAGATATTGTTCAATTTCCGCGTTCACTCACTCAGTCTGACTGTCAGTCTGAGGGTGGTAGGCGGTGGAGAGATTGCGCTCTATACTCAGTAGTGAGCAGAGTGTTTCCATGAAGCTCGAGGTGAATTGTGGTCCTCGATCGGAGATCACTCGTTTGGAAGTTCTGTGGAGTTTGAAAATCTCGTTGCGGTAGATCTTTGCTACTCCTTGGGCCGTGATTGTGTCTGATACGGCGAATAGGTGTGTTATTTTGGAGAAGCGATCTACCACTACTAAAATGGCGTTTTTTCCATTGGACTCTGATAACGGTCCGATGAGGTTGATCGAGATTTGTTTCCATGGAGCTTCAGGGACTTGATTGGGGACTAGGGGGGTTGCGTGCGCAATCGCCTTGGTTTTTGTCTTTTGGCATGTATCGCATCCTTTTACATATCTTTCCACATCTTTATTGATCGTGGGCCAATAGTATTGTTGCTTTACCAGGTCTTGCATGCGCCTGATCCCTGGGTGTCCGGCTATTGGGTGATCATGATTGGCTATTATGATCTGTTCCCTTAGACTTTTGTCTTTCGGGACATATATCTTGTCTAGCCAGTATACAATCCCTTCCTTTTCCAACCACAATGTTGATGCTCGTTCCAGTCTGTTTCGTACAAATGCCTCTTGTTTGTGTTGGTTTTGTTTTATCTTTGTTTTGAATTCGGCGGGCATCGTAATTTCTCTTGTGAAGATGGATTGTGGTAAGAGTATTTGTTGCTTGTTGGATTCCACCCCCTTTTCATAGTCTGGCCTCCTGGACAGAGGATCAGCTGGATTTGTTTTTCCAGATCTACGTGTGATTTTATAGTCATATTCAAGGAGGATGGTTTTTCAACGAGCTTGATGTTTTGTGAGGTCCTGGGGTTTTTTAAAGTACCCCAGGTTCTTGTGGTCAGTGAGTACTTCAATGGTGTGGGCAGCACCAATGAGGTAGTATCTCCATTCCTTGAAGGCATGGATGACTGCAAGGAGTTCGAGGTCTGCTGCGTCATAGTTCTTTTCTGCATCGCAGAGTCCTCGGGAGATGTAGGCGATCGGGTGCCAGATCCCATCTTGTTTTTGTGATAGGATTCTGCCAATGCCAACTCCTGAGCCATCTGTTTCTACCCGGAATGGGTCCGTTTCGTTAGGGATAGCTAAGGCAGGGGCCATTGTCAAGGCTCGCTTCAGCTCTTGGAATGCTTGTTGGCATTCGGGGGTCCATTCAAATTCCCTATTTTGGGACGTGAGGGCGTTTAAGGGTTTGGCTACCTGTGCGAAGCTTTTGACAAATCATCGATAGAAGTTGAGGAATCCCAGGAAGGATTTCACTTCTTTTCTCGTTGTGGGCACAGGCCAGCTTTTTACTGCCTCTATGTTTACCGGATCCATCTTGGCTTGGTTGTAACTGACAATCAATCCAAGGTAGTCCATTTCGTCCTTGTTGAAATCGCACTTGTTGTGTTGGAGGTATAACTTGTTTTCTCTTAGTATTTGTAGTACCTCTCTGACTACTTGTTGGTGCGTTTCAATGTTCTCTGAGTAGATGATGATGTCATCCATGTATATGGCCACTTTTCCTTGTGATATTAGGTGGCGGAATAGATGGTTCATCATTGTTTGGAACGTAGCGGGTGAATTGGTCAACCCGAAGAACATTACAAGGGGTTCGAATAACCCTTTATTCATGAGGAAGGCGGCCTTCCATTCATCTCCTTCTTTTATCCACACGTTGTTGTATCCCCATTGGATGTTGAGCTTGGTGAAGTGTTGTGCTCCTTTGAGCTTGTCGATCAATTCCAATATGAGGGGGAGGGGGTATCGGTTTTTTATGGTGATGGCATTCACCTTCCGATAATCTTGTATGGGTCACAGTTTTCCATCTTTCTTTTTTATGAAGAAGAATGCGGATGCAAAGGGGGACTTGGAAGGGCGGATCCTTCCCGATTGTAAGTTTTCGTCGAGGAACGACTCGAGCTCTTTTTGTTTGGCAGGTGTCAGATTGTATGTTTTACAACTGACGTTATGCTCTCCTGGTATCAGCTCTATGGCATGATCCCAGGGTCTTCGAGGTGGGAGTTCATCGAAGGATTCTTTTGCAAAGACATCCTTGTATTCATGGTACTCCAGTGATACTGCTTCCTCGAATGACTTTTTGTCTTTTCCTGCTTTGGCGAATGCTGCTGCAGCGGCGTCTGTAGATACATTTCAGGCTAGTACTCGCACTACAGATTCATTCTGTTGGAGCTCTCGAGTGCATTCCTCAAGTTCGTCCTCGTCAATCTCAGTCTCGATTAACTCTGGTATCATGTGATCTTCGCAGTTGAATTTGATAGATCTGTTCTTCCAGTCGATTTTTGGATTGTGCTTTTTCAGCCAATTGAATCCAAGAAAGATAGAGTTGGTTCCTAAATGGGTGACGCCCATCAAGATTTGTTCCTTGTGGTCATTAATGTCTAGTTCGACCATTACAAACTCTTCGATTGATCCTGCCAAGTTCTTTGATCTGTTGGCATTGTATACTGGGATTGGTCGAGGTGTTCTGAGAGTGTTTAGCTTATTCTTTCAAACAAAGTCTTGGTCAATGGATGACCCTGTGCATCCTGAGTTGATTAGGACTTTCATTTTTATTGATCGTGCGTCATCAGTCGAAGTGATGGTAGCGTCGATCTCAAATGAGTTCTTGTCTGTGTGTACTCATTGGAATTGCGGGGGTTGTTGGAGTTCCATCAATGTTATTTGGGCGCTGCTGTCGTCCATTTCCTTTATCATTTGGACGAGTTGGGTGTCTACCTCTTCGGAACGTGTCTCGTGGATGAAGGAGGTTAAGTGTTTTACAGACCTCTCCAGGTCTTTTTCTTGTACTACCCGTTTGATCCATTTGACAGTCCAAGGATCCACTGTGTTCTGCCAAATACAGTTTTTGTTCTGGTGCGGTGTGGAGGTCGCTTGTGGGGACTCTTTGGTCCACACATGCTTACCAGTGGGTTGTTTCAAGATCTTTTTGACCGTTCTTTCCGGTTCAGCTTCCGGTTTTTGCATTGAAGGCTCAGTAGGAATATTTGCTTCTGGCCTTTTCATGCTTATGGTCTTCTTCTTTTCTTTTGCTGGAGCGGTAGCGCGGTCAACTTGCTTGCACTCTGGCAAAGGAGAAGGAGAAGGCATGAGAATCATATCTAGATTCACAGCTTCCTTTTCTTTCATCAGGTTTTCACACGATTCAATGTCCAAAATAGTATATTTGTTACTCAATACTACATGGGAATTCATGTCTACTTTGGGAACTTTGGACCAACTTGCCGAGTTCCATCTCAAATTCCTGAGAGCAATGCATTTCTTGGCAAGCTCTTCCACCGTGGTATATTCGATATCATGTCCCTTGACAGTAACCTTTCATACCACCCTTGGACGTGGGGGGTGTTTCGCACAGGGCCACTTATCTCTGCACTTGTGGCAAATGCCCTTTGTTCGCGCCTGGGATAAATCCATTGGTGCTCCTTGTCCTGTAAACGTACCTGGTTGGTTTGGGTGTATTTCTTGTTTCGCACTTGCCCAAGGTATGGGTGGGGCTGTCTGAGTAGGCCTACATGGAGGGAATGGGACAAATTTATTCTGCAGCTGTGCCGCCTTTCTCTGTTTGATCTTGTCCAAGATCCATCCTGCTCGGACAAGGTGTTGGTTCCATTCGACAATGTCATAGTTGTTGAGGAGATCAGGTTTGTTCATTTCCACGTATTCCACTATCTCCAAGTGGATTCTGTGGTGGGCGATGTTGACAAGTTGCCTTCCCCAGGCATTGATGTCAATCTCTGCTTCGATGCAGAGTTGTAACATTTTGGTGAAGAAATCCTCCACCATGCTTTTTCCTTGGGTCAGGGCTTTCAGCTCCCTTTCCACTGTTCATTTTAGGGCAACGGGTTTGAACACAGAGTTGAGATTCTCAGCGAAGTTGTTGAAGGACTGGGTTCTGAGTTTATTCTGTGCTTGGTATAGGTTGGCCTCTCAGCCAGCTGCTCCTTCCTTCATGTACAACAGTACAATCAGGATCTTTTGGTGGTCTGAGGGTTCTTCATCGAATCCTTGGAGGTAGAGGAGGACCGTCCTCCACCATTGGATGAATTTGGTCTTGTCGCTGTTAAACGCTTCTGGTTTTGCAGCGATAGACTTTCCGAGCTTTTTGTCAGGAAGTCTGACAAATGGCTGGGGTCATGAGAGGGTATTTCGCTCGCCAGGAGCGCAGTGTCAGGAGGTGATCTCAGGCGTGATCGACATGTCATCGTCAGCCTGAGGTTTGAACATATGGGAAGGAGGTCCGGCTCCTTGGGGGTTTAGTATGAACATCATCTGTCACGTTTCGTACTGATCATTGAATTGCTCTTGTGTCGTCGCCTGCGGGTACTGCTGAGGTACCAATGTTGGAGGCAGTGACGGGGACAGGAGATGTACGTACGCAGCTCTTTCGAGGTGGCGCATGGGCGACTCAACAGTTGGGGCGATGTGGGGAGTGGGGGCCTGGATGGAGGCCATTGTGGGTTGTGATGGTCCTTCAGCATGGGATTGTGCTCTGGACAGGACTGTTACAGGTCTACATTATAACCCCTATTCTTGCGCAATCTAGCGCTCGACTGCGCTCATGACTAAGTAGCTTGATGCTACACTTTACTAGGATCCATGGGACTACTAGTGCCACTAGACACTCGATGTGATCCAGTCACTATGTCCTCCAATCTTATCTTATCAGTCTAGGCTAGCCCTACCAATTATACACATTACACGAGGTATTGTATACACTCGTTTACACTATTATAGAGTTCACGATTGGATCTGCGATCCAATCTTGCACATATGCTCAGGGGCTAATACCCTCTGGCCACGATCACATGCGCTACGCGCATGTACTCACTTCCATTCCACATTGCCTCGATGGCTATGTACATGCTTTCATTCTACATGCGTTGCACACATGTTATACCCTCTTCCATCCCTATTTATGAACCCTTAGACCGTATCTTCTGATTTACTATTTATCATACGGACTATTAGTATATCTATTAGATCTACCATACATGGGTGTACATAGAGTAGATGGTATATAAAGCAAGGCAACTAGCTGGACGTCCTCCAGTCTAGTTCACCTTGAAGTCTTCCCCAAAGCTTCAGGCAAGCTCTCGGGCATACTCCGCCCTTGACTCACAAAGTCCCATTCCTCTACCTAGACAGTAGATACCCGACACAGGATCTAGCTAGGATATATAAACGACTCAGGGGCTACTACGCCCCCTAGGTTTTGGGTTGTTTCAGGACTTGTCGGGCTGTGGCCCTGGACGAAGATCGGGATGGTGTTGGGTTGTAGGGATGAGACATATCGCTTTATCTGAGTAATTCCCTTAGTTAATTACTTGGGGGAATCTCAAGATCGAATGCGATGGAAGGTGGGATGAGCGGGGAGCCTTGTAAACCCTGGTCAAAATGACCGTACACTCAGACTTAAGATTAACAGTAGGGGCAGTCAAATTGACCACACCCCATATAGGTTCTGTGGGAGAAAAGGGATTCTGCTAGAAATAAAAGGTACTGACATGAGCGGCATTGGAGGAGAGAGATGGTGTACCACAGTCTCATACACCGGGGGGGGTTCGCATATTCCTTCAGGTAGTTTCCGTTGGTTAGATGGGCTTATCTGGCCGATGAGGTACACAATGACACTTGAACGATTGCAACAAGAATACTTTGAACATGACTGGGAGGGACTATGGGTGTGTGGGAAGAGGGAGAGAGGTTGGGCAGGACAATAGTTGCTAACCCTGTCTCACAGGGCAACTGCGGAACCACGTTATAAGTGGTGGTTCAGACCTTCTCGATGTATTGACTCGAGTACTCATAGAGGCTTAACGTCCCTCTAAACCGCCCAGTGGTGCACTTTCTGGGGTAGCAACATTATCCTTATTGATGGCGGACAACTGTATGTATCAACACTGACGTAGGGTAAGGACTAAAAGCGTGGGCGGAGTGCTTGTCTCCCTTCTATAACCGTGAAGAGTGGAGTTTCCCTTAACGCTAGGATCTGCATGTAATGATGATGAGAGAGTAAGAGCGATGAGCACAAAGTGTGCGAGGAGCGGTAGGGTTATAGTCTTGGATATATGTCAGGGACTTCACTAGCAACAATCCTAAGGCTGCTATGCAGGCAAATGAATGATTATATCCAAGACTAAGGAATACAGGGTGCCTACGGACAGGTATATATACTACCTAGGGTCTAGGGTATGGGTATAGGGTAGGGCATAGGGTATGACATAGGTACTAATTACTAGAACATTTGGGAGAATATATCGTGATGATGTCAGTGTCTAGACTGTCTGGGATAGGGTTGAAAATTTCGTGTTCTGACAACAGTTGTCTTTGCATCAAAATCCATGACACCAGTAGAACAGAACTATCCAGTGTGTGACAAGGAAATGCTGAGCATTATCTAATCACTAGAAATGTGGTGTCACTATCTGGAAAGTGTTAAATTCTAGTTCAAGATCTGGAATGACCACACAAATCTCACCTGGTTCATGCAGGCACAGAACTTCAACAGACAATAGACACATTGGGCACAGTACTTTATGCACTTCAACTACCTCTTTTGTTACAAGCTTGGAGCTACAAACACAAAGATCAATACACTTAATCATTGACCAGACCACACCCAAGGAGTTAATGAAGACAAAAAGGGCATTATACTTATCAATCCTGATCAGATCAGATAAATCACTACTTACATGATCAAGGGACTGATGTACTGCAGAAGGTAAAGAATGCCACTGCACTCCTTTTGGAAACCATGGCAAATGAAACCCATGAAATTTATCCATATGTCCATATTGAAGATGGGCTTACAGGTGACTTCAAAAACTGTTCCAATAACTGGCTCTTGTGTTGTGTTTGTTAACATCTATGGGAATCTTGCTTAGATGTAGTCATATAGATGGTAATAATTTCACATGACTATAATCTGACCTATCAATCATGTGATTTGGATCAGGGAGTGTGAAGATATATCTATTTTAAAACAAGGACTTTATTGTAACATTTTTTGGACTTTTGGTTAAAAATATATTAGTACTTGATATACCCTCCTTTGGCTTTAAGCACTGTCTCAACTCTCCTAGGCATGTTTTCAATCAATCCCTGATTTTCTATAGCTGGTATCTTTTTCCATTCCTCTCAACTCTTTTTCACAATTCATTAATTCCCTTGGATAGATGTTCATGCTTTGCAAGCCTTCTTTTGAGGTGACTCCAAAGATGCTCAATGGGGTTGGAATCAGGAGACTATGCAGGCCATTGCATAACCCTGAATTTCTTCCTATCTAGCCATTCCTTAACCTTTTTGCTGGTATGTTTGGAATTAAAGTTGAAGTTCTCATAGTATATGAGTATATGATGCATACTTCTAATTGTACATCAGCCTTGGCCACTTCCTGAGTTTGTTAGCAGAGAAATTGCATAGTGCATGCTGCATTATGATTTTAGGGGTGAATGCATTTTGAGAAGCCAAAAAATGCAGACTGCTCAACCAGATTCAAAGAATGAATAGCATAGCATTAGAGTATGGAGAAATTTTCTTGCAAGAATAGCACACAATAACACAGTGACTGTCCTGCCTACTGTTCTATCTTTCAAATGCCTGCTGATCATGACCTACCAGATTTGGAGTTAAAGTGATAGCCACATATACTGTAGGTCATGCCCCATACAAGCCTTATCAATCAAAATGTGTCCAAGATGGTGGCAGGAACATGCCAAAGGCATCTGCACAGAGCATTCAACCAACCAAGTGAGTCAATCTCACACTTCATGACTGGATGACAGTGTTCATATATATTGACAAGTATCCTGGTATTGTCCAAGATGCTATTGTGGAACATTTCAAAACTCCCTAATAATTGGGCACTTGTTTTCAACCAGTTAACATTGTCCTGAAAGATCAAAGACTGTCAAAGGCTTGAGGCACATACTCAGGAATATCTAAATGCACTATCATCAAAGCATATTTGAAACAACCCAAACTCCAAGACCAATGAGCCACTTGCTGGGATGCCTGAGCTTGCTAGGCAGGGAAATTACAAATACATGACTCTGCTTGACTTGGAATGAAGGGCTGCTTATGCCCTGAGTACTAGTGGGGACTGGGGAAGTATCCAACCAGCTCATGGAAGGAAATCCAAAGTGAACTAGACTGGAGATTAACCCAGCTAGAACTCTTGGGTATATATAGTATCCATAATCTATGTGTACATATTGTGATCTAATCTATAGATCTATCTAAGTATAGTAAATGTCCTTGATGTTATCATGAGTTGGCAAAGCCTCAGAGTGGAAGCATAATGTATATTCTTCAAGGTTGTGTGGAATGGAAGATCATACATGCCTTCAATGCATGTTGAGGCGGTGGCCTCATGGGAAGCATGAGGAATGCCAGATCCCATAGATCAGATCAGATCAGATCTAGGTTAGTGATGCCATGTGCATCCTGAACTCTATAATAATGTCAACAATAGTAATCAATACCATGTGACTGATGAGATAATCAGTCCAGCTGATAAACTCGATCTTATCTCGAAGATAAGATAGTAGACTTAGTGACTGGAATGTGCTTGCACATCTAAGTGGCACTAGAGGTCTAGGGACTTGAGTTAAGGCTTCAAGCCTTAGTAGTGTTGAAAGTGTAGCGTATTCAACTACCAAACTGTATTAGGTAGTATTAGATAAGCAATATCGTTGTACACTATATAGTTCTCTCAGCCACAACTGAGAATGAATAGGAGTTTCAATTCTTCTTAACCTCGAACCACCACCATCTCAAAGCACTACTGTCTTCTCCATGTAAGTGATAATGCTCTGAGTTCAGTTGCTTCTGCCCTCGGTACCAGCAGGGCCCTATCTACTGTCAGCGCCCTGGCTGTGTATTTCAACAAGTAGAGCATCTAGCCCTTGCTTGGGAGTATCTAACCTGAGTATAGAGGCTTTAGAATAGCACTAAAAATGGACCTGTACCAGTATTCATGCTGTAACAAGCCCAACTGTTGACCGTGCGCTTTTCTTTTGAGCCAAGCATATAAAGCAGAAGGATGAGCACATTACAGGTGCCATGCTCATGGCCAAGTGGGCAAAATATGAAGAACAATTCAATATTCTGGATGACATGCATTTGGAGAGTGAAAATGTGCCAATAGTATCAAAAAGTTTTGAAGGCATGGTGAGGCTGGATCTGTGGATTTTACTGCTATTGAGGCTGAGAGCCTGTCTCAAGGTTATTCTAGCCAATTATATGCTGAGAAATAGATTCAACTTTGATGAAACAGGCCTTTTCCCGCTGTAAGTTCCTTTAATCTGTGTATAAAGTGTTAAATTGTAACTTGCAATGCCATACTAGTGCTCTGCCAGATCATGGACTTGCAACCCAACAAATGAGTGGAAAGAAGAAGGATAAATTTTGTATCACAATTGTACTCACATGCAATACAGATGGAAGTGAAAAGCTTCCCATACTCTTTATTGGGAAGTCAACAAAGTCATGGTGCTTTAAATGATGCACACCACAGTCCCTTGGATGACTATGATAATATTTGAAGAGTTTACTGTAATTCTGCTCATGCTATCAAACTCTGTTTTGAATGGCACAGATGGCTCAAGTCTGTGGACTTCAAAATGTGATCACAGAATAGACACATCTGTTTGCTCATTGACAACTTCTCTGGACACTATGTTGACTATCAGCCATGAAGCATTCATCTCAAGTTCTATGAACCAAATCTCACCTTCTGTATCCAGCCATGTGATGCAGGCATTATCTGTATGGAAAAAGCCCTCTATTGAAAGGTTCTATACCCATGCTTGAACTTGATGAAGCAGGAGAATGAGAAGTCTATAAAATTGACTTACTTGAGGCAGTGCATATGGTTACAGAGGCTTGAGATGCTATCATACCTTCAACAATTGTAAACTGCTAGAATTGTATATAAATCCAGCTCAAGACCATACTGAGCATCATAGAAGCATGAAATGCAGCCACCACATTGGTCACCAAC
>JBBPLR010000727.1:0-13765 GCA_038089915.1 Sutorius australiensis
TCTGGCAAGGAGACAGGCTAGATCCGGCTCGAGACCCAAACCAGAGTGCTCTACATCATGGTCAACTCCACTCACAACCTCCTCTCTACCAGCAGGCAGGCCAGTCCCTTGGTCTTACTCCTCACATCCACACACCTTTTCTTTGTCACAAATACCAGTCTGTCCCTGGGAGGTACTGAATGCACTGTTGAAGTTAAATCAATAGCAATCAAGATTGGTCCAGCCTACCAGTGGACAATGGGAAGTAAAATCATTGATGGTCAGCACCATCCCTGAACATCAGTGAGAAATCAGGCTTGCAATGTTGGTGTAGAAATGAGGTGGTTACCAGCTGTTGATGTGGTGTGTCTAATTGAGCTGCCATCATAGCCATCTAAGATATTGTGTTGTGGATGATGGGACATGGGACTCAGTGTTACAGGGGATTATTTTCACCCCTATAAATCCATAAGCATGCACGCTCTTGTAGAGCACTCACTCCACCCAAGGGATCCTTCAAGCCACTCAGACACCCACAAGCATGCAAGTCTTCGAGTCCCTTTTCCTATGACCACTGTGTGGTCATGTTTACATTATTATAAGGTTCACACTCTGACAATCTAGATTGCATCTAGATCTATATGATCTGAGATCATACCCTGTGACCATTTCATTTCTCTTATCTATTTCATATAATGCTTCTCTTCCATTCCATCAACCACATGGTTGATGCATGTTATTGAACCCTTTACCCTATGGCCACCCTGAGCCCTGGGTTATACCTGTAGGAAAATGGCTGGGAGAAGGAATGGGAAGCGTGCAGCTAGTAGATGTACTCAGTCGCATGCAGGGCAACGGACTCTGTGTATTTACCTAGTAGATGTACTAAGTACAGCATTAGCATGATTAGGAGTGGTACAGTAAGGAGCACATACCTCAGTTGCATGCAGGGCAATGGACTGAGGTTCTCTGCTGTAAGGCGAGACACTAAATACCAGCTACTATATGTACTTGGTCATAAAAGGGAAAGTGCGGGGTACAGGGTCAAGACAAAAGGAAAAAGGGTGTCGTACAGTATGTATGTCATCGCGGACTGCAACAACCCTATCGTAGTATGTTCCATAGTACTAACTGAATACAAGGGTCGGACATGGGTATGGTCCATACAATGGAGGTGTGGTCCAATGTGCAGTGGCACACATGCTTGCCTATTTCGACACTCCCCCTCAAGCTGCACAGAGCCTGAGCTTGGATGTGAAGTGTTTGACCTTGGGAGAGGGGAGTGCTTTTGTGAATATGTTGGTGACCATTTCACTGGTAGGGCAGAAAATTAAACATATTTTGCCATCATTGATTACCCAGTGAATAAAATGAAAGTGTACATCGATATGCTTGGTACATGCGTGGTACTGGTGATCCTTGGCAAGTGCGATGGCCAACTGGTTGTTAGAAAAGACGGTTGTGGGATTGGGTATGGTGGCAAAGGTCTCGGCTATAAGGGAATGAAGCCAAAGAGCTTCCTTTATGGCGTGTGTCACACCTACATATTTGCTTTCTGTAGTGGACAGCAAGATGATCTCCTGGCACTTGGAGCTCCAGGATATGGCGCCTCTGTCAATTAGGAAAGCATAGCCTGATACGGTGCGGTGGTCCTTGATGACGCTGCTGTCTGCATCTGTGTAGCCGATGAGTGCTCTTTCTGCTCCTCCGTATGTCAGCTTCAATCCTTTTGTACCTGATAAGTAGCAATAGACTCTCTTTACCGCATCCCAATGTGCCTGTCCAAAATTTGATGAGAATCTGGATACCTGTGAAATGGCATACAAGATGTCTGGTCTCATACCGAGCACGGCATACATGAGGGAACTGACAGCCTCTTGGTACAGTATATGACACATGGCAGCATGTTTGGCAGCGGTTGGAGGGGATTGGGAGATGCTGAGTTTGGTGGTTGGGTCCATGGGGGTTGAGACAGGCTTGAGTTTGTCGAAACTGAAGTGGCGGAGGATAGATTTGATGTATGTCAATTGCGAGAGGGCAAGGGTTTGTTCCGTATGGTCACATGTCACTTCAATCCCCAGGAGCCAATGTAGCTTGCCTAGATCTGTCACTTCAATGAAGCAGCTGAGATCTTTCTTTATGGTGTTGACAAGCTCAAGTGCGGTGGTGGCAATGGTGCAGTCATCGATGTGTATGACGATAATGGTGAGCGTGTCGTCTGTCTGCTTGATGAACATGGCTTGGTCAACTTTGCACTGCCTGAAAAGAAGCCTCATCACTAATATTTCCACCAGGCATTGGTACCAGCGGTGACCGCTCTGTTTTAATCTGTACAGGGTTTTGCACAGGCAACATATATGGCGCAGGTGGTTAGGATCAGTGTATCTGGGTGGCTGACGCATGTAAATTACCTCGTCATCGTTTAGTTTGCTGTTTAGGTATGCGCCCTTTATGTTGACTTGGTGGAGTTTGAGGTCTTGGCATGCAGTGAGGGCAAGGATAGTGCGGATGGAGGCAAGTTTGGCAATGGGGGTGTACGTGTCGAAGTAGTCGACACCCAGGACCTGCAAGAAACCTTGAGCTATGAGGTGTGCCTTGTAGCGCACGATGTGACTGGCAGGTCCTTCTTTGTACAAAAAACCCACTTCGATCCTATGATGTTAGCTCCAGGTGGGGGGTTGACTAGTCCCCATGTGCCCACCTTATCGAGTGTGTCTAGCTCCTCATGAATCCCTTGTTCCCATTTCGGCCAGTCTGGGCAATGGCATGCTTCAGCAAGCATGGCCAGTTTGAGCGCTTCAGCTGTGGCGGTACCCTGGTCGACAAGCATAGTTAGTTCTTGTTCATCAAAGTCCTGACTGTACCGTTCATTTATGGCAGTGAGGATTTGCTCACTTGTGCTGACTCCTTCAAAAATGGTAGGCCCAGGGGGTGCTGGTTCTGGGTCATCTGGGATGGGCACTGGGATTTGGATGCTGTGGGGGATGGTGGTAGAGGTGGCTTTGCTGCTGATGATGTTGAGGACTCGTTGACTGGGTTTGTGGATGCACTGGGGTTGAGAGTCTGGTTCGTCGGGAGTTGCCAGCTCAGCTGGGGTGGTGGCTGACATGTTTGCTGGCACGGGTCTGGGCTGTGTGGCATGAGGCACAATGGTGCTTTTAGCTGGCAGCAGTACACCGTTGCCAGGAATGTGCTGCTGCGCTAAGGTGCCATCACCTATTGGGGTCTCATTCTCCCCCTCGACAACACTAGGCGCAGTGTTGAAGACCTTGCACTCCACAGTCACGGTCCTCGTCTTGGGCTAGTATATGTGGCAGGTGTATTTGGTACAGTCGTCAATGCCAACCCATCACCCCGGCTTGACTTGTCCATCCAACTTTGAGCCCTTGCCAGTTTTAACATGGACCACAGCTTCCCATTTGCGCACGCTGCTCAAATCAGGTGCACATCCCATTGCAAGCTCATACGGTGATTTGCCGCTCAAGACCTTCATAGGTAGGCGGTTTTTTAACCAGACAACATGCCTAGCTGCCTCGCCCCATAGATATTTCAGCAGTCTGCTGGCATGCAGAAGCATGTGCATGCATTCCAGGATTGTGTGGTTAAGCCGTTCAGCAACACTGTTGTGCTGCGGGGTGTCATGTGCTGTAAAATGCTGCATGGTACCTTGCTTCTCAAGATATAGTAGGAATTGTTTCCCCTGGTACTCTCCCCCTCAGTCTGAATGGAGTAACTTTAATTTTGCAGCAAGTTGACGGTTGAGCCATGCCTTGAATCCATGGTAAGTGTCGAATGTATCACTTTTCTGACAAATTAGGTGGATGTGCATCAGACGTGTGTGGTTGTCCATAAAGGTGATGTAGTAGCGTTGTCCTCCAATCATTGTGACTGGTGCTGGACCCCAAACATCCGTGTACACAATGTTGCCGAGTTTATCAGTGTGTGGTCCCTGGCACACTTTCGCTATGGGCTTGCACATTGCCTTGCCATAGATACACAATTTGCAGTGAGTGCTTTCACTTTCATTTGGGCAATATTTCAGTCCACTGACTAGACCCTTCTCGGCCAGTTCATGCATGGTAGATGGCACGATATGCCCCAAATGGCGGTGCAGTTCCATTACAGTGACTTGTTCATCAGCAGCTGCAGCGTGGTTGTGCTCATGCACTATGCGATACAGCCCTTTGGCTGATCAAGGGATGCGCCTGATTGTTTCTCCATCAGCGCTACTGATCGTGCACAGCCCATTTGCAAATGTGGTTGTCAGGCCCATTTCATCAAGATGGCCTATGGATATGAGCATGTACCCCACCTCAGGTGAGTACAAAACTTCTGTCAGTCTTAATTCTGACATTTCTGCCCCATTAGATATTTCAATGACAAGATCACCTATGCCAGTAGCAGTGAATTTTTGCTTATTTGTGGCTGTGAAGGATATGGGGGGAATGGGTTCTATGCCAATCATCTGATTGCGCTCGGGTGTGATGTGACGAGTGGTGCCAGAGTCATATAATTTGACATGGTAAGTTTCGCTTGAGCAATTGCTGACTTTCATCACTTCATTTTCTAGGTTTTCCTCGGCAGCATACAAGGGGCAAGCGACTTTGGCCAATGTCTCATCATCACCGGTCCTTGGCTTTGCAGTGTCCTCATTCTCCCATCCACAGCCCCAAGGGCTGTCATTGCCGGCTATGGAGAACCAGTCGTCGTCATCATCTGTCATGTATATTTGTGCACCCAAGTCCTCATTGTTGGATGATTTGACAGATCTCAAATCCGGAATGGACTTGTCATCTTCAATAACCCCAAAAACACCATCTTCCTCATCTAAATCAGCTACAGCCGTGTGCACACTACCCGATTGGTATGCTGGGGGCTTTTTCTCCTCTTTGTTTTGCTGATCGTGAGAGGCAGCTAGATGTTGGTCCAATCTGCATGTCCAACAGAGCCATTTCGGTCTGTTGCCATGGGGGGGTGATTTCCTTGGCCGCGTCCTCTGCTCCTGGCCAGTTGCATTACGGCCATGGCTTTGTCATGCTCTTTGCCATCGCTACAGGGTATGTATTTCATTTTCTGGCAGTCAGCTTCTTCACTAATGAGTGCGATTGGGGTATCGGGCTCAATAGTTTTGGATTGCACATATAAGTGGGCAGCAGTGAGTTGGCTGGAAGCAAAATTTGCAAGGGAGTTAGGGAGTGAGCAGATAATCATTGAGCAGTAATCCTTTTTGTCTATGTCAATGCCTACGGATGCTAACTCTTCTCTTTTTGTTCGCAGCCCATCAAGAAAGTGACAGATGTCGCCACTTTGGGCCATCTTCATTTCCAAAAACTGGGTGTGGAGCTTGGTCTGGGTGTAAGCACCTTTCTCTGTGTATTTGTGTACGATATCTGATCACATGGCTTGGACAGATGCAAGTTTTTGTACTTTCAGTGTGGTCGAGTCCGGGATCCACTGAGCAAGTAGGTGTTTCAAAATGCCCTTGTTCTTGTTCCATTGTTTTATCTCCTTGGTTTGTGCAGCCGTCAAGGGTGCAGCGTGCTGTGGTGGGGTGGAGGTGCCATCAAAATGGCCCCACATCCCTTTCGCTTCAACAGCAACCTGAAAATGAAAGGCAAAGATTGCCCAATTTGTCCCCTTGACCTCAAGCTTAGGTATGTTGTTCGGCAACATGTCAGTGGTGACGGGAGTGACAGACATAGTGGGTGGTTGGCAGAGGTTTAAATTCGGTTTAGAGCATCAGGGCAGGGCTCATAACCTGTAGGAAAACAGCTGGGAGAAGGAATGGAAAGCACACAGCTAGTAGATATACTCAGTCACATGTGGGGCAATGGACTCTGTGTATTTACCTAGTAGATGCACTAAGTACAGCATTAGCATGATTAGGAGTGGTACAGTAAGAAGCACATACCTCAGTTGCGTGCGGGGCAACGGACTGAGATTCTCTGCTGTTGGGCGAGACACTAAATACCAGCTACTATATGTACTCAGTCGTAAAAGGGAAAGTGCAGGGTACAGGGTCAAGACAAAAGGAAAAAGGGTGTCATACAGTATGTATGTCATCGTGGACTGCAATGACCCTATCATAGTATGTTCCATAGTACTAACTGAATACAAGGATTGGACATGGGTATGGTCCATACAATGGAGGTGTGGTCCAATGTGCAGCGGCGTGCATGCTTGCCTATTTCGACAATACCCCTAGCCTATTTAGATTCTAGATTGTAGATTACACCACAACATGTACATATATACATTACCAGCCAAGTCCTCTTGGAGTGTTCTCCCAAAGATACTCCTAAGGTGCAACTTGTGGACTTCACATCCTTCTAGTTGATCGATTCTAGTGCAACCTATAGTTCTTTAGGGTTGTTTTACTCAGAGTGTTTGGATGTAGGAGGTGATGGTGAATGAGAACTAGAGAAGGTCCAATTGTCCCCTATTCATACTCAATCTGATGTGAGAGTTACTCATCATATTTATTACAGGTCAGATTTTTGTCCCTAACTTAACTCCTATCCTCAGGTTAGAAACTCCACTCAAGAGACTAGATGCACTACATAGGCTTAAGGCCTATACTCAAGTCCAGGGATCTCTAGTGCTGAAATGGTCTAAACCCCTAAGGCTTATAGGCCACTTGTTTGGGATGCCTGAGCTTCCTAGGCAAAGATCTCTGCACTTAGAACTGAGGGCGGTGGGCTACTTATTCCCCTTGCTGAGTTCTAGAGGTCTAGGGAAGTTTCCATGCATTTTGGATGCTGATGTTCTATTGAAAGATCATGTAGATTATGTATGTAGATTGGGCAGTTAATGTTGTTCTGACTATGGTTGGAGTGGTGTGAGTTGGGTGAAAGCCTGAGGGCTTTCTGGCCTGAGGTGATGCTGCACTGGGAGAGCAATCTGAGTTTCCATTCTGAAGGAGTACACAATGCATGCATGAGCTCTTCCTTGGTGAAGGAGTGTTTGTGGTGAACTCACCTGTTACAGGTCCATTTTTAGCACCACTCTAAGTCCCTATATTTGGGTTAGATACCCCTAAGCAAGGACTAGATGCTCTACTGAGGCTTGAAGCCTTAACCCAAGACTAGAGACCTCTAGTGCCATTTAGATGCTCAAGTGCATTCCAGTCACTAAGTCCACTATCTTATCTAGAAGATAAGATCAAGCCTATCAGCTGGACTGACTATCTTATCAGCCACATGGTATTGATTACTACTGTTGATATTATTATAGAGTTCAGGATGCACATGGCATCACCAGACCTAGATCTGATCTGATCTGATCTAAGGGATCTGGTATCCCTTATGCTCACCATGAGGCCACTGTCTCAACATGCCTTGAGGGCATGCATGATCTAGAGATCTGCCACACCACATGTAGGCAGCAAGTATTTAATGTGATAGAGGCTATGCCTTTACTTCTATGCACATGTGTGTAGAACACATGTTCTTCTCTTCCATTCCTATTTATTAACCTTCCATTCTACATAGCCTTGAAGGCTATGCATATGCTTCCATTCTGAGGCTCTGCAACCTCATTGCAACCTCATGGACTGCTTTCTTATCTATTGTAGATCTATAGATTAGACTATAACATATGTACATACTGTGGACACTATATATACCCAAGGGTTCTAGCTGGTGTCCCCAGTCTAGTTCACTTTGGATTTCCTTGCATAAGCTGCTTGGATACTTCCCCAAGTCCCCACTAGTACTCAGGGCACAAGCAGCCCTTCCTCTAAGCCTAGCAAAGAGCAGTATTAACTCTCCTTGCCTAGCAAGCTCAGGCATTCCAGCAAGCAGCTCACTGGCCTAGGAGTTTGGGTTGTTTCATCACCTATTGAACTGGGGGCATTGCATGGGATGTGAGCCTCTTGATGAGATGTGGTCTTTCTTGTAGGTATGGTGTCAGGATTACTGCATGTTTCTGTGGGTACTTTGTGAATGAATCTCCCAACCATCTGCCCATGGTTTTGATTACATCTTAAAGGGAGTACCAACAAGTAGGTAGTGGAGTGTGCCACTTATGCACAGGCTGTGCCCTTTTAGGTTTGGAAGGGCATGTTGGGTTACAATTTTATTTATGCATTTTGTGACCTCTTGCTTTGTGAGGGGGTGTAGCCCTTTGGGATGGCACCAGGCAAAGAGGTGATTGTCTATGCCTGGGTTGTTGATGTCAAAGTGATTCTGTAGCCATGCCACTGGGTCTGTGAGGTGGTTTAGCAATGCACATTGTGTGGTTTCCCTTGTGGATGAACATTTTGTGGTTGGGATGTGTAGGGATAGTATAGGCCAGTTATTGTGGTCACATGTTGGTGAAAGGTGTTTGCATGATATGAAGGAGTGGGGGGTTGTTTGGTACTTATTTAGCAAGGGTACTGTGAATTTGCCTAGATGGGATACAGTGTAGAAAGTAATTACTATGCATGCATAGATGGCTGCATTGTGTAGGTGTGAAAGGTCCATGTATGTTAGAAATTGTAGGAGGGTGTCATACTTGAAGGGGTTGCACTTTGGTTTGGTGAGCCCTGGGAGTGCTGGACATGCAGCCCCTTCTGTGATGGAGCAGGTCTCATCTGTATTTACATTCCTATGCAGCTTGTGATGAAAGCTGCTAGGAGGAGTTGCGAGATGGGATCACATTGTGCATCTGAAATGCTGTTAATGTTGCAATAGACATGGAATGCCAGGAGTCCAGCACCATAGGTTTCCTTGGTTTTTTCTGTCCATGCTGCTTGCATGATGTCTAGGATACAGTCTAGGTGGGACTCAGGTACTGGAATGTGGGCTCCTGTTACAGGTCCATTTTTAGTGCCATTCTAAGCCCCTATACTCAGGTTAGATACCTCCACTCAAGAGCTAGTGTTACAGGGGATTATTTTTGCCTCTATAAATTCATAAGCATGCACACTCTTGTAGAGCACTCACTACACCTAAGGGATCCTTCAAGCCACTCAAATGCCCATGGGTGTGCGGTCTTCAAGTCCCTTTTCCCACAACCACTGTGTGGTCATGTTTACATTATTATAGAATTCATACTCCGACGATTTAGATTACATCTAGATCCATATGATCTGAGATCATACCTTATGCCTCATTTCATTTCTCTTATCTATTTCATATGATGCTTCTCTTCCATTCCATCAACCACACAGTTGATGCATGTTATCAAACCCTCTACCCTACGGCCACCCTGAGTCCTGGGTTATACCCCTAGCCTATTTAGTTAGAGTATCTAGATTAAACCACAACATGTACATACCTACATTTGTGTATATATACCAGGAGCTACTTGCTGGGATTCCCCAGTCAAGTCCTCTTGGAGTGTTCCCCAAAAGACATTCCTAAGGTGTGACTTGCGGATTCCTCATCTCTTAGTCGATCAATTCTAGTGCAACCTATAGTACCTTTTGTGTTGTTTCAGCTAGATGCTCCACTAAGGTGTTACAGGTCTACATTTTCACCCCTATTTCTTGCACAATCTAGTGCTTGACTGCACTCATAACTAGTAGCTTGATGCTACACTTTACTAGGATCTATAGGACCACTAGACACTCAACATGTTCCAGTTACTATGTTCTCTGATCTTATCTTATCAGTATAGGCTAGCCCTACTGATCATATGTGCTTCACAAGGTATTGTATACACTTGTTTACATTATTATAGAGTTCATGATTGGATCTGCAATCCAATCTTGCTCATATGTTTAGGGGCTAATTCCTCCTAGTCACACACACATGCACCAAATGTATGTTTTCACTTCCATTCTGCATAGCCTTGACAGCTATGCTCATGCTTCCATTCTACATGCATTGCATGCATGTTATACCCTCTTCCATACCTATTCATTAATCCTTTACCTTTTATCCATTTCTCAGACTATACCTATTTATCATAGGAACTATCAGTATATCTATTAGATCTATCATACATGGGTGTACATAGAGTAGATGGTATATAAATCAAGGCCATTAGCTGGGTGTCCTCCAGTCTAGTTCATCTTGAAGTCTTCCCCAAAGCTTCAGATGAGCCTATGGGTCTACTCATCTTGAGATGACCCTTGACTCACACATCCTATCTATGCAGGTTCACCCTAATCAGGGTGACCCCTATCATACACTCTACATGATCTCTACCTAGACAGTAGATATGACAAGTTACATGCATGGGTATTTGCTGACTTTTTCAGATGCTTGTGTGACTGATCATGTATCCAGTGACCACCTAAAACCTATGTATGTTGTCTTGGACATGAAGGATTTGAAACAACCCAAAACCTAGGGGGTGGATGTAGCCCCTGAGTCATCAATAACTAGATCCACATAGTGTACTTGTGGCTTGAGTGTATCTACCATCTAGGTAGAGTAATAGTGTGAATGATAGGGATCATCCTGATTAGGGTGAACCTGCATAGATGGGAACTTATGAGTCAAGGGTCATCTTGGACGAGTAGACCCATAGGCTTGCTTGAAGCTTTGGGGAAGACTTCAAGGTGAACTAGACTGGAGGACGTCCAGCTAGTCGTCTTGCTTTATATACCATCTACTCTATGTACACCTGTGTATGGTAGATCTAATAGATATACTAATAGTCTGTGTGATAAATAGTAAATCATAGATATGGTCCAAGGATTAATAAATAGAAATGGAAGAGGGTATAATATGTGTGCAATGCATGTAGAATGGAAGCATGCACATAGCCATCGAGGCTATGTGGAATGGAAGTGAGTACATGCACATAGCACATGCAATCATGGCTAGGGGGTATTAGTCTCTGAGCATATGTGCGAGATTGGATCGCAGATCCAATTGTGAACTCTATAATAATGTAAATGAGTGTATACAATACCTTGTGAAGTGCACATGATCAGTAGGGCTAGCCTAGACTGATAAGATAAGATCAGAGGACATAGTAACTGGATCGCATCGAGCATCTAGTGGTACTAGTGGTCCCATGGATCCTAGTAAAGTGTAGCATCAAGCTACTAGTCATGAGCACAATCATGCACACAATTGTGGAAGAATAGGGGTTAAAATGTAGACCTGTAACAGATTGGATCTGTGATCCAATCTCACACATATGCTCAGGGGCTAATACCCTCTAGCCATGATTGCATGTGCTATGTGCATGTACTCACTTCCATTCTGCATAGCCTCAATGGCTATGCTCTTCATTCCATTCTACATGTGTTGCATGCATGTTATACCCACCTCCATTCCTATTTATTAACCCTTGGACTATATCTTCCAATTTACTATTTATCATACAGACTATTAGTATATCTATTAGATCTACCATACACAGGTGTACATAGAGTAGATGGTATATAAAGCAAGGTGACTAGCTGGATGTCCTCCAGTCTAGTTCACCTTGAAGTCTTTCCCAAAGCTTCAGGTGAGTCTATGGGTCTACTCATCTGAGATGACCCTTGACTCATATGTTCTCATCTATATGGATTCACCCCAATTGGGACGACCCCTATCATACATGCTGCCACACTACCTTGACAGTAGATATGCCCAAGTCACACATATGCTACATGGATCTAGTTATCAATGACTCAGGGGCTACATCCACCCCCTAGGTTTTGGGTTGTTTCAAAGATCAGGGAGGATCGAGGGGAGATCCAGAGGTGGGCAATGGATCTAGGATCTAGGTTTTAGGGATCAGGGTGACAAGGAACTGAGGTGACAAGGGACCAAGGTGATTGTTACAGGCCAATTTTAGTGCCATTCTAAAGCCCCTATATTCAGGTTAGACACCCCTAAGCAAGGGCTAGATGCTCTACTAAGGCTTGAAGCCTTAATCCAAGTCCCTAGACCTCTAGTGCCACTTAGATGTGCAAGCACATTCCAGTCACTAAGTCTACTATCTTATCTCGAAGATAAGATCAAGCTTATCAACTGGACTGATTATCTTATCAGTCACAAGATATTGATTACCCTTGTTGACATTATTATAGAGTTCAGGATGTACATGGCATCACTGATCTAGATCAAATTCCATCTGATCTTAGGGATCTGGAATCCCTCATGCTCACCATGAGGCCACTGCCTCACCATGCCTTGAAGGCATGTATGATCTTCCATTCTGCCACACCTCATGTAGGCAGAAAGTATTTAATGTGATAGGGGCTGTTTCCCTTTCTTCTATGCACATATGCATTGCATGCATGTTTTCTCTTCCATTCTTATTTATTAACTTCCATTCTACATAGCCTTGAAGGCTATGTCTATGCTTCCATTCTGGGGCTCTGCAACCTCATTGCAACCTCAAGGACTACTTCTTTATTTAGTTGTACATTCTAAAGATTAGATTGCAACATATGTAAATAGATCTCTGCTATATATACCAGAGGTGCTAGCTGGATAACCCCAGTCTAGTTCACTTTGGATTTCCTCACCATAAGCTGGTAGGAGGATACTTCTCCAGTCCCCACTAGTACTCAGGGCATAAGCTGCCCCCAAGTCAAGCAGAGTCATGTACTTGTCACTTCCCCTGCCTAGCAAGCTCAGGCATCCCAGCAAGTGGCCCATTGGCCTTGGAGTTTGGGTTGTTTTAGTGATAAGGAACCAAGGTGACAAGGGACCAAGGTGACAAGATGACAGAGAGGTCAGCTGACAAGGGGTCAGGTGAGGGATCAAGTGATAGGTCATGTGCCAGGTCATGTGATGGGAGGTCACATGGAAGATCCAGGAGGTGTCTCAGGTGAGGGGTTCTGATGATAAGAATGATGAGGTGGGTCAGGGGGAGGAGTCAGAGAGGAGTGTCCAGTGTAGTGCTGGAGGAGAATGAGGCAGGAGACAAAGATGAGGATCTCAAGGATGAGGATGTTGACAAGTTTGACAAGGAAAAAGATAGGGGTCAACATGAGTTGTAACACAGGCCTCACAAAACCTTAGGCCAAGCTCTGAGCCTTACCAGGCCCCAATGACAACTTGGCCTGGCCTGGCTTGTAAGGGCTCAGCTTAACCAGCTCAGGGCTTTCAGGCTGGGCCAGCACAGCACTACTGGGCTGCATTGTCAAGGGGTGTCAGCAATGGGATTATGTTACAAGTCTGTCTAAAATAGGACATTGTACAGTTGCCCAGCTCTGTATAGTTATGGCAGAGTGCTGTAATGTGTTTTTACAAAGGGGGACCTGTGGCATTGTGACCACTGTGACTCACTGTAACATAATGTATAGTCCCACACAATGCCTGAGTGATTTGCTGATGAACCTCAAGGGTTGCAAACACGATTGAACAACCTAATATTCAAAGCCTACCGACTGATACTGATTGTAGCAAGATTATGTCCATTTACTGCAAAATCTTCTTCTCGCTCCCGCACCTCTCTTCGAGCATTTAGTCTAGTGCACATTAGCTTAAAACAGATGGACATCTCAACAGCACTTACACTGCGAACATTGAGTTGGTATACGCTGAGCAGTCACCATAAACGAAGTTCCAGTAGTCAATGAAGAAGGGACACTCACTTTTACCCACGATGGTTGTTGGGATTGAAATAAAGTGATATCCACCCGGTATGAAGTGCTGTCCATACCATTACCTTTCTGGTCTTACAGCGACCATAAGCTTCAGACGTACCATCAATGCCCATGCAATCGAAACGAGACTGTGCGGGAAACTGGCTAAGGAGAGGTTACACGGCATATCAGACATTACTCGCTTACCAAGTAAAGAGTCCCATATTAACAAACACGATTGTTAAGTGTCGAATATGATTTCGTGACCTATCGTTTAATGCTTCAATCACCCCGCACGATGTCGTTCAGAATTGAATA
>JBBPLR010000728.1:0-13759 GCA_038089915.1 Sutorius australiensis
TCTCATCACAGTCTCTGCTGTCCTTGTAAGATATATGCTTTGTTTTCTGGCAGTCCAATTCTTTACTAATTAGTGAGATCAGGGCATTGGCTTTAATTGTCTTTGTTAATGTATATAGATGCATGGTAGCAAGCTGACTTAGAGTGAAGTTGGAGAGGAAATTGGAAAGAGATTGGATGATGGTTAAATGATAATCCTTCTTGTCAATGTTGATGTCAACTGATGCTAACTCCTCTCACTTTGTCTGTAGCTTGTCTAGAAATTGTTGGACATCACCATCTCTTACCATCTGCATCTTGATGAACTGGATATGCAATTTGGTTTGCACATAAGTCCACTTTTCATTATATTTGCATACAATCTCTAACCACATTTTCTTGACAGTAGTCAGTTTATAAATCTTCAACACAATTAAGTCTGGAATATGCTGGGTGTATATGTATTTTGATATGCCCTCATTTTTTTTCACTCATTTATTTCCTCAGTCTGGACAGCTGTGAGAGGGGCAGTATGCATTGGCTATATGGCAGTCCCATCAAAGTGATCCCACATCCCCCTGACCTTGATAGCTACCTGGAACTGGAATTAGAAGATGGCCCAGTTTGTGCTCTTGGCATCAAGCTTGGATACATTGCTCAGCAGCATGTCAGTAGTGATAGGAGAGTCAGATGACATGGCAGATCAATCAGCAAGTTACAATGTTTTATTTTATAGTGACGAGATAGGGCTCATAACCTGTTAAAGCAAGAGCAGGGCAAGGATAGGAGCATGCAGCTTGATGAATAATCTCAATTGCATGCAGTAAACAAACTATGATTGATAAGTACCTAGATGGATAATCTATGTACATAGTAAGTAGGAGTAGGAGGTAATCAAGAGAAGGGGCTCACCTCAGTCATGTATGGTAAATGGACTGAGGTGATGGCTGTCATTCAAAAGACTATATACTTGTAGCTATAAGTATTCATGCAGAAAAGGAATCATATGGAATGAAAGGTCTAAATATCAGGAACATGTATAAGTAGGTAAGAGAATGTAAACAAGTGTGGTATGACCATAGACAGGAATGTATCTAGGTCCAAAGAATTGTGGTGTATGGATAAGCAGAGCTCTGTGAACAGAGAATGGTGGTATCTACATGAATGAGGGACTACATACATGGTTGCTTCATTTGACAAAATTTTACATACATTGTCTATGCATTTCTGAAATCATGGCAATATTATAGAGTTCAGGATATACATGACATCACTAATCTAAGACCAGATCTCATCAGATCTAGATGATCTGGTATCATCTCATGTATACTCTGGGGTCACTGCCTTGATATACCTTAAAGGCATATATGATCTCTAGATTTCCACAGCATGTGTAGGCAGCAAGTATTTGATATAACAGGGGCTCTGTCCTTACTTCTATGCATACATGTGTAGATCACATATATTAACTTTCAATCTGAGGCTATGCCAACTTATGGTAATCTCAAGGACTTTTGTATAGAACTTCTTAGAGGCTTTGTAGAATCATTTCAATCTCATGGACTTCTTTCTTATTTACTGTAGATCTAATAGGTTAGACTACAATATATACATATAAGTGCTGGACACTATAAGCTCAAGGAGCTAGCCTGGTGTCTCCAGTCTAGTTCTCTTGGATTTCCTCACATAAGCTTCCGAATATTTCCCTTGACTGCTAGTTAACTCAGCAAGAGGTATAAACTGTCCACTACTCTCTTTAGTTACTGTTCTAAGTACAAAGCCTATCTAGCCTAGCATGCTTGGGCATCCCAAGCAAGGTGGCCTTTTCTAGCCAGACCTTAGAGATTTAGGTTATTTCAAGGAAAGATGAAAACAGTAGAGAAAAGACAACAGTAGAAAAGGGGAATTTCAAGATCACAATGACTATGCTTAGTCTAATGACTGGCAAATCAAGCATATTGAGAAAAAGGGGTACATATTGAGAAAAAGGGGTAGATGTAGACCTAACATGAGTTAAAATAATATATGCAAGATATTGCTTAACAAGCTTACATATATCTTGATATACTCTGACTGTTAGAGTCTTGAAGGAAATGCCAGGTATGGATAACATATCAAAGCTATCTAAGCTAAGCTAAGCTAATATAATATAGATGTTCTATCTCAGACTTCTGGACTGGATATATTGTATGTAGGTTTAGCTGTCAAGAGGAATCCGAGACATTGCTATTCACAAACCAGATATAAGCCTAGTATGGACTTATTGAGCTTTAAGGAAAGAGAGCATAAAACAACTACAATAGAAAAAAGAAAGATTGAATTCTGTCTTTTCTGGGGACTTCTCCAATGGAATTGAGGATGACAGAAAATAAAATCTTAAGCAATGGACTAAACATTACTTGTTTGATTCTAGCTGTCAAAGAAAAACTTTAATAGGATTACTATAAAGGGAAAACTGATAGAGCATACAATCATATGAAAAAAGATGGAGTAAAAACAAGACTGATCTAATCAGCTCTAGTATTATGGCATATGTTTCAAAATATGCCAGTGTATTATTGAGATGACTTGATATGGTGGTGACAAATGTTTGGTAAGCTATTATGAAAAGAAAAAAAGAAGTCATTGAAAGGAATGATATAATAGAATATATGAAAGAAACTTGGGCCGAAGATTGCATGGTAGAATATACTGTATGCTTATAAAAGAGCTACTTGTGCATGTTTAGACATATTGTGATTTGTGATGTATATGATAACATGATGAGAATACAACAAACTACTCAACAGTGATGAGGAATTTTGATAGCTCAGCATTTGTCATTGGTTTCTTGTCCTTCATTTGAGCCACCATCCTCTCAGCAGCCTTGATGTATTTGTTTATTGCATGAATATCATTGAATCATTTGATTAATGTTAGGATGTAAGTTGATATGGGCTTCTTCTCTACATTGCAAATAGTGCTGATGACAGAGGCAAGTGTAGGATGATTTTCTTGATGATCTTTCATCAAACATATCACCAAATGCAAGCATCTTAGCAATGCTGACATGTGCTCAGAAATCATTGCTCCTGAGTTGTCTTGCATGATTGCTTGAATTATTGTCAAGAAAATTCTGTGGTAGTGGTGATCACAACATGAATTTAATTGAATTATAGCAATAGAGAATGAGATTGTTTGTTTGTTCATCTTTTGAGCTACTTGTATGAGTATGTTATTTTAACTTGGATGTGATTGAGCATGTCCTCCACCATCACTTTCAACTCCAATCCCAATATCTTCAATCCCATGTTTGAGGCTGTGGGTACTACTGTTGGCTTGCATTGAACCAAAGATTCTATTTCAGAATCTGAAGAAGGGAAGAAGGAAAAGGAAGAGGAGAAGGAAGGAATATTGCCAACATCTATTCATATAGATAAGCACATGTGAAAAAAGATACTATTCAAAGGACCTACCTTTGATGTTGAGTATTGGACCTAGATTGGATTGTATAGACTGGTCTGCATGATTTTGCATGAGAACATGTATGGATTACGCATACCTTTCCCTTTTCCATTTATCTTGAAGGTGGAGAGTGTATTTTCATCATCACTATTTTTAATCAGAGATTTGGACTTGTAAACCACTTTGAAAGAATGAAAGAAAAAAGTGATTGAAACTTACATTACAATCATGTCTATTAACACTTACTCTTATCATGATGATCCTTGCTGGGATTTTCATTACTAAGTTCCCTATTATCATTGGACTCCTTGTCAGCCTCCTTATCACTTATGCTGCTATCATTGGTGGCTCTACATTCTAAGAAAAGAAAGTATTGTTAGGATTGAGCAAATTATAAGCATGTGAATGCTCACTGTTTCTTTGACTTTCCAACTTTCTGGCATGTTCTTCATATATCTTAAATTGGAAGACTTTGACATTTTAAATTTGCTTTTCCTGTAATGTCTCACATTCAGCCCTGCTTGCAATGTGGACCTGTTCTGCCTTTCACTTCTTCTGAGCCTCATCCTTGTCAATGGTAAGAGATTTGATCTTGGTGAGGGTAGTATCAACAAGTGCTTTCTTAAATGCATTGTTTCTTGCTCTATTATTATGTCCACCATATCAATTGGATACAGGGAGTCTAAATGTGTCTTGTAAAGATTGGTATTTAAGTCAGCAGTAGGTTCTTGCTTACTGTGAACTGCAAGCTCTGAATACAATTTCAAAATCTATAAAATATGTTGTGTCATGATATATCATGCAAGAGTAAATGATAATTTCATATCAAGGAATGTGACCAGTGCATCTGACTTCAGAAATGGTAGTCATATCCATTCTCAAGCTTAACTCTTTGGAAAGTGCAATTTTTGCAATACACTACATTCTATCCTTGTTTGTGACATATATATCAATCCATGTTGCTCAATTTCTCTGATGACATGATCCCAATTACATCTACTTGAACATCCATGCTAGGATAACCTTCAGGCAATACAGGTCTGAAATCAAAACTATCTGGCCAGGACCATCTGTCTAGCTTTCTTGACATCATCTAATTGTTTCTGCAGCTTTTGAGAAATTTTTATACTGCTCATGTTGTCTCTGCTATCAATAGAAGCTATCTTTCTTCAACATTGATGAAGAGTTCCTTAAGTTTGCTCATTGTTGTCTATGTCCATCTAATGTTCTGGCTTTCCAGCCAAGAAAAGGAGGTGTGTATGAAAGATGAATCAACCATCTTGAAGAAAGATATTTGATGCTTTGAGAGATCATTTGTATCAACTTCAGCCATGCCTGGAAGTGACATCAGTTTATGGCCTGTGGTCTTGCTAATGGACCTGCTTTTCAAAATCTGGGTATATGAATCTTGGATATATTTTGTGATCTTGGATCCAAACATCTTGGATTGAAATCATTTATGTTTGGATCTACCTAATTTCTCAAAATTTTAAGCATGCTGTTAAATCCAACCATCTCACTATGATGGTGGGACCACAAATGGATATTTACCAATTATGTGAGCATGTATGATCTCATGCAAAAACATGTGATCAATCACACCTACCTCAGGAATAGAGTCCACTTCAAACTTTACATGGATGAAGGACTGAAGTGCATGCATGTGATCAAACCATACTTGTGGCTATTGCTCAACATACAATTGTGCCAGTGGCTCATGTCCTCTAACAATGATATTTAATATTATACAATATATTGAATGTGTGTAAATGTTCTTACCTCTTTGATCACACCTTCATTGGCCTTCAACTATTAGACCAGTATATGAGCAAACATTCTATTTGATACAGAATAGTGGCTCAGGAGACAGGGGGATATAATGTATTCATCAGCCTATATCTCAAATATATTAAGTTTTGCTGGCATTGAGGAGTGAAGACATAGGTGTTCAGATCCCTTAGTGGAGATGAATGGGTGGTCAACTTCTAAAATTTCTGCTTTGATCATCTCATCCCAATAATTTGACAAGATATTCACATAGACCTTCTTTTCTGAGGAATCCTCAGATGTAAAGTAACAGTTGTTCAAGAAGTCATGGGTGCTTTGACTGATGAGTACTTCAAAGTTCACCCTGTAGCACTGATACTGCTTCACAAATATGGAGAGACTCTTCTTTATGCTTGTATTAGCAGCAATATCTTGAAATTTGATGAGGGCAGTAAGAAAATCAAGTATCTTGGTCAAGTTTTCTGGGATATGCATTATGGCCTGATTGAACAATTAATCCTTATGTAATTATGATTGATGAAAAGTAAGATATGCTATCAATGACTGGATTCCATTTAATAATGTGATGCATGCTTAGGCCTATTGCTGTTTTTCTCTTTGATCTATAATGTATATATCAAAAGAGATCAAATAGATATCAAAATAGCTTCTGATCTTATAATATCCAGCTCAGAGATGATTTTGCCAGCTGCTCATTTCCATCCAATGCTGATTGAATATAATGTTGTCCTTGGTATGTATCTGCAAGGGAATATTTATAATCATGTTGAGCATGTTAGTGTCACTATCCTTATGGGTGGGCAACAACTGATTTGCTGCCAAGTGATGTTCAATAAGAGACTGTTCCTTGTATTTGTGAATAAAATCTGATTACATGTGTGAACATCATCTTGCACAAGATCACATATGTAAAAGGCCAAGAAATTTGTTGAATGATACCCCTGCAGAAGATTTTGGAACTCTTACCATTGAAGGGCAACAGATCCATTCATCTGCACCCCCTTCATCAGACCCTGCAATGTTCAAAGATCTCAAGTTGGCCTGGGGGCATGCTGCTATGGACTTCTTGATAGTATATATTCTAATCCTTCATCATCAGTGTCATCATGATGCCACAATGCCCAACAAATCATCTGATGCACAAATGTCCAGCCCCAATTCTTGCATGGATTATGCCATTGATCATAATGGTGAGTTGCTTGAGGCAAGCAAAATCTAGTGATTCCATGATGCTAATGACAACAAGCCTCTTCCACCTTCTGCTCTCACTCCCAATACTTCTACCAGTAGTGATTCTTTCATCAAACTTTGTATCCCTCTGCTAGCAACATCACTTTAAGCAAGTATCTCAATCATCTTGTTGTTTCTGATCTGATCAATGCTATTTATGCTGGCAAGCACAAAGCACTCTTGACAGAGCTCAGTAGCCAAGACAAATCCATATGAACCATATTTCAGAGTTGGTAACATGGGAATACCAGTGGTGATGACACTAATATGGCTGAAACTAACAATGACTTGACAAGTTGAGATAGCCTGGCTGTGAGTCTGGGCAATATCACTGCTTGAATGTGTTCAAATGTATTTGAATATGAACCAAACAGCAGGTTTGGTTCACTGAGTGTTTGGTTTGGTATTCACCAGCTAGCATGTGAAACAACCCAAAACCTAGGGGGCAGACATAGCCCCTGAGTCATTGGATACCAGATCTATGTAGCATGCTTGTGATTTGAGCATATCTACCATCTAGGTAGAGTAAGAGCATGAATGATAGGGGTCATCCCAATTAGGGTGAACCTGTGTAGGTGAGAACTTATGAGTCAAGGGTTGTCTCAGACAAGTAGACCCATGGGCTCACCTGAAGCTTTGGAGAAGACTTCAAGGTGAACTGGACTGGAGGACATCCAGCTAGTTGCCTTGCTTTATATACTATCTACTCTATGTACACACATGTACAGTAGATCTAATAGATATACTAATAGTTCATATGTTAAATAGTAAATCAGAAGATATGATCCAAGGGTTAATAAATAGGAATGGAAGAGGGTATAACATGTGTGCAACACATGTAGAATGGAAGTGTGCACATAGCCATCAAGGCTATGTGGAATGGAAGTGAGTACATGTGCACAGCACATGTGATCGTGGCTAGGGGATATTAGCCTCTAAGCATATGTGCAAGATTGGATCGCAGATCCAATCATGAACTCTATAATAATGTAAGCAAGCATATACAATACCTTGTGAAGTGCGCATGATCAGTAGGACTAGCCTAGACTGATAAGATAAGATCACAGGACATAGTAACTGGATTGCATTGAGCATCTAGTGGTACTAGTGGTCCTGTAGATCCTAGTGGAGTGTAGCATTAAGCTACTAGTTGTGGGTGCAATTGTGCACATGATTGTGGAAGAATAGGGGTTAAAATGTAGACCTGTAACAGCATGAATGTGAGTGGACATCCAGTTCAGTGTTCAGTGAGGATCCATGTTGAACAAAACAAAACAGCCTAAGCCTAAGCCTTAAGAACCCCAAGGTATGGATGCTTGAAGAGTTAGCAGACAAGGGCTTTTCAATCATTTGCTGGGATGGAAGGTGTGCTAGCTGTTGTAGGTGATGACTTTCAGACTAAATTTACCAAGGAGACAACTGTCATTCTTGATGAGGGGGATTGAATTATTGCTGTGCTGGCTGGCTGCCCAATCTGCAATGACTGGGATCAAGTTAGTGGTAAAATAAGCTGGATGCTGCAAGATAGAGCAAAAAAAATTAAGAAGACATGAAAGGAATGGAGGGATGATTTTACATCCATGTTGTTTGAAGTTTTGTATAGGGGGGGAGAGGGGTAAAAGATATGCATACAGCTCCATCTGGCACTGCAATAAGCTGATGAGCCCAACAGGCCCCTGCAAACCTATGTTTGAGCAAAAGGAAGAGGACCCTTGTCAAGGACTATGTGGGCAATCACCTTGCTCAACAAGTGGCTTGATTCATAAATGGTATGTTTGAGAAAGATGTAGCAGATTACCTTCTAACCTAAGCTCAAGTTGCTTTGCATTGTATGCCTCAAAACTGTGGAAGGAGTATATTGGCCATCTAAATTTGATGTTAGAAAAACACCACCACCTGCCTCAAAACTTCATGGAGAGCATCTTTTTCACTGCAACATTGAACTGTGGGGGCTATCACTACATATATTGAAACAACATGAGAAGCTTAATCACTGTAGGTTGCTCTAAACTTGATAGAGATTTTAGAGAAAATGAAGGCTTATTTATACTAGAGCTTTTGAGGGAAAACTCCAAGTGAATTAAACTGGGGTCTACCCAGCATTCATTATATACTGTTCTACAGTTTATACATGTATGTACCTAATCTATAGATATGATCTCTCTTTAGGGTAAATGAAGCATAGCCATGCTACATACACATATTGTGGCAAAATGGAAGATGGAGATGAATGTAGGAAAAGGAAATTGTGCATGAGGTTGCTGCATGACAGCAGAGATGACTGGGAATTAAGGTCATGGAAGAATGATATCCTTAGACTGTGTGAGTAAAATAAGTATAAAAATAAATAATCCAATCAATTTGCAACAACTGAGTATGCAAAGCCTTGTGGTGTTGGAGGCAAGTGACTAGAGTTGGATTACAAACCTGGGTGAGCAGTTTAAAGACATGCTGAGTCATGTGATTGTTGAAAATAAAAAATATACCTGTAACATATATATTTAAATAGAGAGAATATCTATGATGTTCATGAGGTTACCATGAGATGGCAGAGCCTCAGAATGAAAGCATATACATAGCCTTGTAGGCTATATGAAATGAAAGTGTGATATAATAAATAGAAATGGAAGAATGATATACATACCACATATGTATATATATGAGAACAAATATTATCCTCTGAATATATATATCCTTTATGTAACAAATTATACCACCTAATTCCCTTTCTTGATCAAGATCACCAGACTTACAGTGGCTCAAAAAACTGTCCAAATGTTTGCATGTTTTTCATTAAATGTAGTGGTGCTCAATAATCTGTAACTCTAACCCTAACTTGTTGGTATATGAAATGAAGTACTCATTCTTGGCTTTCTATTGATGGTATACTATAGACCTCCTTGGGTCTATTTGGGAAGTAATTGTTCCAAATAAAAGGCTAAGAGATGAAACAGAGATGATGCTATGCCTTCAAGCAGAGATCATTGATTTTATAGTAATAATGGGAAAATAAACAGGAAACAGGGAGTCTATATATAGTGTCAGGTACTTATTTACATAATGTTGACATAATAGAAGCATTATCTAATGTATGTAATCATGTTACAACATGCTAGGATCTAATATATGTAAATAGAATTTAAAGTCAAAAAACTGTCCAAATGAGCTGTCATTTTGAAATGGCTGCCATGTCATCAACTCTCAACCGAACTCTCTGAATATTGGATCACTAGAAAGCCAAGAATTAGTACTTCATTTCATATACCAACAAGTTAGGGTTAGGGTTAAGGATTATTGAGCACCACTGCATTTAATGAAAAACATGTAAACATCCAGATAGTTTTTTGAGTCACTGTACAATATACATACAGATTTTGTGGTGCCACAGTTCCATGACTACCCTTTACCAGCCACAATGCAACACATCTGAAGATAGTACTCAGGTACAGTGACTTTCAAAATTGAGCCAATTTTTTGAGATTTTTAAGTATTTAATAAATAACATGAGAATAGAAACATATAGAGCCAAAGTGTAAGTGGATGGCTAAATTTATCTACTCTTGGCTATGTTTCAAAAAATATTTATATAATTTGAACTTGTATCCATGAAGATACTGTATATATCTGTAAATTGAAAGTGCAAAAACACTACATTTTTGAGAGTTTTGGAATATCCAATTTAGAATAGATCAGGATCCTTATGTTTTGGATCCATTACCATAGTTTTGTATCACCTGGGTAATATCTTGGCCAGGATACAGCTACTTTGATACCAAAATTGCACTTGTGATGCTTGTAGATAGTAGAATTGCAATATCAGCTAGTACAGTGTGCTATGGACATTCTGAGTTCAGAAGTACATGTCTTCACTGGTCTATTGCACTCTACATGCTATCTAATGACTCATTCCCAGCTGTAGTCTGCCACAACAGTGTGATCACATACATGACTTCTTGGTATGGTACTCTCCATAAGGCTGTTTAAACAGACAGTTCATTGTAAGTACCATTGCTGTAATCTGTTATGCTTGGCCTGGGTAAGGACAAGCATAGCCTTGAAGACTAGGAAGATGAAGTGTTTGCATTGTGGGTGATTCCCCTTCAACTGCAGTGAAGGATGGTTCCAAGGTATGCTTAAATGATGAGGGCTACTTCCCATTGGTTTGGGTGGTCAAGAGTTTCAGAGATGAAGCTAGGAGGGTGAAGCAAGATGTACTGCAGTGAAGACTAGAGTGAAGATTGAGGAGAACTAGCTTGAGGTTACAGGAATGACTATGCTAGTTTAAGTAGTTTTTGGGAGGGGGAATCAGGAAAGGAAAGCATTGACAAGGTCATGGAAAGACCCTGCTGCAGAGAAGATGAAGGCTATCCTACTGCAGAAGGCTATGTGATGGAGATGAGGGAAGCATAGCTGCAGAAAGCAATGTAGCAGAAAAGAAGCAAAGAGGACAATAGTAACTATGTGGGTGAGCAGATCACAAAGCTGAAACAACCCAAAACCTAGGGGGCGGACGTAGCCCCTGAGTCATTGATAGCTAGATCCACGTAGCGTGCTTGAGCGTATCTACCATCTAGGTAGAGGAGTACTTGTGAATGATAGGGGTCGTCCCGATTAGGGTGAACCCGTGTAGATAGTGACTTATGAGTCAAGGGTCGTCTCGAGATGAGTAGACCCGTAGGCTCGCCTGAAGCTTTGGGGAAGACTTCAAGGTGAACTAGACTGGAGGGCGTCCAGCTAGTCGCCTTGCTTTATATACCATCTATTCTATGTACACCCGTGTACGGTAGATCTAATAGATATACTATAGTCCATATGATAAATAGTAAATCGGAAGATACGGTCTAAGGGTTCATAAATAGAAATGGAAGAGGGTATAACATGCGTGCAACGCATGTGGAATGGAAGCATGCACATAGCCATCAAGGCGATGTGGAATGGAAGTGAGTACATGCGCATAGCGCATGCGATTGTGGCTAGAGGGTATTAGCCCCTGAGCATATGTGCGAGATTGGATCGCAGATCCAATCGTGAACCTTATAATAATGTAAACAAGCGTATACAATACCTCGTGAAGTGCGTATAATTGGTAGGGCTAGCCTAGACCGATAAGATAAGATCGGAGGACATAGTAACTGGATCGCATCTAGCGTCTAGTGGTACTAGTGGTCCTATAGATCCTAGTAAAGTGTAGCATCAAGCTACTAGTTGTGAGCGCAGTCGAGCGCTAGATTGCGCAAGAATAGGGGTTAAAATGTAGACCTGTAACAAAAGCTATATGAGAGAATAGCTTTGGGAGAGTAAGTCCATAAGAAGAAAAGGTGGTAAATGACAGGAAGAGGTGAAGTGTCAGAGTAAATTGTAACATAATCACTGAGGGCTGCATGGATTGCAGCACCAGTGAGCCCAAAGACTTAGTTGAGTATACTATTGTCAATAAGCCTGAAAAGCTTATCAGGGCTGAGAAAAAGGACATTGACTATAATGTCTGTGAATAGATGAAAATCAAATAGGTGTTTGATGAAAGTGTAGGAATCATGTTTTTTGGGAGCCTAGTCAATCAAATGAGTATATTATACTATTGAGAGAATAATGACTTACAAGTTGGAAGACCTTCAAGTAGGTGAGATCTGTTAGTAACCATTTGACCTCAGAGTGTTATGCCATTTCCTAAACATATTATCAGAGATATACAAATAATCTTGCTCATCCTGCTCTCACTGATCTTATCATCAATTTTTTCTATTCTGGTTCTTTGTCTCTTAGTAAGCTTTTTCTGGAGGTTTTTAGTGGGAGGTACTAAGGGTCATGGCCATGATTGTGGCCACAGCAGTAATGTTTACTTAAGTCACCATTGTCATCAGCTGCTTATCATCTGCAAAGCTCAAGGTCAATCTTGATGAAATGGTGTCCTTTCAAAATGAAGTCAGTTTCAGGATTGCTACTTATAATCTGGTTTACCTTGGAATGCTGGGCCTGATGAAGAAATGTGACACTTCTGCCATTCACACTGACAAGACAGAGTCCCTTTAAATCAAGTGGATTGTCATTGGAAGGTAGGTACTCATTATTTAGTTACTCCTTCCTTGTACTTATGTTTTGGTTTTGTAGCAATGGTATGACAGAGCATGAAGTTGTCACAATGGTGACAACCAGTTTTGATGTTGACCTTGATTAGTCTCTACTGTTTGTGGCATCACATGCCAATCATCATATTCTATGTATCTTTTTTATGTCCTATTAAAAATGATGAATGTTTGCCCCTTCCAAGATCTGATCTGATATACCTACTATGGTTGTAATTTCATAGTCTGAGTAACCACTGCCACATCCTGTGATAGCACTGTCATGGATAGTACCCTAGTTAGCTGTGTACTTGAGGTCTGATGTTAATCTGGAACAGGCTTGGACAGGTCCAGCCAGTTGGGTACCTTGCTGGAAGTATCTGGAGGATCTTGGACTCTGTCTAGCTCTGTCCAGCTCTAGACAATAGAGGGTACAATTGCTGATGTCCCTCATTTATGTATACTGAGATGAAGAAATAGGTCAGCAAGCAGTCTGGAATCCATTGGGACAAGTTATTTACAAATCAAACCAATTGGATCATCAAATGGTGCAACAGCAATCTTGCTAAGCAAATAAAGCTGTTCCCAGTCCCTTCCCGAGATGTGAAGGAGTAAAAACATGTCAAGGCCCAGCTCACATTATCAAAAAAAAAAAAAAAACAATATATCTAGAACTTGTGCAGTATCTCTTTGCTGCTGAACCAGACCTTGCAGCTGATCTGGCCAAGAAACCTGCAGCATATGTGAGCACCACACAGCACCACCTTTTGATGTGAGTATTTTTCATTGATCTACTGATCTTCTTGCTAATAAATACAGACTTCATTCAAAGTATAACAAACAGGTCAAGTGCTTGGGGCAGACAGAATGAAAACATTAATGGATGTGTACTTTTTTTCCTCCATTCCTTTTTTTCACACAGACCCATCATCTGTAGATGAGATCATCTCTGATTTTCCTTGGTTTTCATTGCTCCATGGATGGTGGCATATGAACCCTTTGTACAACACTGCTTTCAGCATGGCTGACACTGGGCAGAATTTTGCAGAAAAAGCAGCCAAGCTTTTCAAGATTTCCCCCCAGGTGAAACAACCCAAACCCCTGGGTCAGTAGACCACTTGCTGGGATGCCTGAGCTTGCTGGACAGGGATTGTAATAAGTGAACACCCTAGACTTGACTTGGGAGCAGCTTATGCTCTGAGTACTAGTGGGGACTGGGGAAGTATCCTCCTGCCTGCTTCAGGTGAGGAAATCCAA
>JBBPLR010000729.1:0-13745 GCA_038089915.1 Sutorius australiensis
GCTTCCTTCAGTGTCCTAGAGTACATACACACTGTTTAAATACTACTTATTGAATGTGTGAAGGTGTTATTATGATTTTGGTTTCACCTCTAAGTGAGTTGCCTATTTTGAGTGAGTGGCACTGTAGCAAGTGTTGTATGTGTTAATATTGAGGGGGTTCCATTCCCCAGGTCCAATACATCGTGGATCGACGCTGAGTCTGTTCAGCAAATGCCATGCTGTGCCGAGGGATGGTCTCGTAAGGAATCATTCTCTGATCATGATGGGTTTACTATACATATCGCATTACTTGGCGGTTCCGAGTATGCGCCACTAGTATTTCGGGGTGTGTACGCAATGAAGCTGACCGAACAGTCGGAGTTGTTTGGCAAAGGCGTTGGGTCCAAATGAATTAGTTACGTCCGAGTTCAATTCAGTTGGGAGCAGCAGGGCTAATACCCGGAAAACGGACTGTGGTCCGCCTAACGAATGTGTCGACTTTCCCATCGTAAATCCCAAGTCAATTCACATTTGCCGGTTGTGCGTCGACCCTCGGTATGTCGGCACATATGTTCTGGAGATCTGAGATTACATACATGACCCGAATCTCTTGCGAATTTGCCTGGATCTGTAACTTTGATGTGCATTTGCTTCATTCTTGCATATTTTTAACTTGGGAGCCATTCACGGCGGTGTATTCTACCGTCGCAGTTTCTCATTAAGCCATAACCACGAGTCGATCATGTTCTATCTTGGCTGCTACAGCGTGATTGCGATCACCTCCTTCAAAGATATGGTAGCTCTTCCTCGTGACTACTGACTATTCCGGAATCCGTCGAATTACCGAATGCGGCAAGCAGACGAGCGTTTGTTTGGCAAGGGCTTTGGATCCAAACAACCGCTCGTCGTTGGGCGTGTCGCGCGCAAAGTTTTGTGAGCTCGAGGCTAGCGATGCCTCGCCCTGAAAATGGTCCACTTAACAAAAGGGTCAAATTAGGATCCGAATCCTCTGATCGATTCACGTTCGTCAACGCAAGCGACATAAAAAAAGCCCTTCAGCCTGTCCAGGATACAAGTCTACTTTCAAAAGGTCCGTGATTGGTTCGAGGCCATCGTCTTGTTTCTTAGTCCTTGTACAGCCCTCTCCGCATTGCGATCCAAGCTATCCTTAAAACCTGGCGAGATCATAACCCCGCACGATGAACGTCTCTCCTTGGCCAAACTTTGGATGGACTGCTCGCCTGCCGCTCGCGACCTCTTTGATATTTGGGGAACAGTCAATGAAGTGTGTCTCTATTCAGACGTATTTTCCTAACTAAACTACATCCTAGATGTCAATGCAAGCCCTTGTCGTGTCCGTCTTTTCCTCATTGCTCTCGTTGTTCTCGTATCACCTTCCGGATCACGCATATGGCGTTCCAATCATCAAGACGGTCCTTTCTCCGCAATGGTTACGCAGGTTAAACTCTTACATCGGTGGTAGTCATAACGAGCAGATTCTCGCCGCGCTCAAGCTGTTCAACACCATCTCCATGTTTGGGAGCGGACGAGAACGCAAGTCCGTCTTCGAAGCGTTTCCCTGGGACAACAAGGTGTGTCGTAGTGATACTCTGTATTCCACGACTGATTCCGTGTAGAGCCTACCGAAGTTGCTTTATATGCGCAGAAGGGGAAAGGAGAGCAAAGAAGATGATGTTCTCGTCCGGCCTGGTAAGCCGATCACAACACCAGCTCAACTTGGACTCAACAGCACAGGGTAGATATCCGCACGTATTATCTCTTGTTCATTCTCTCTATGGTCGACCGGGACACAGTGTCGTCGATCAAGGCAGCATTTTTGGAGCAACGTCGCGAGGTATTCGCAAGCATATTCAAGGGCCTGGTTCAAGATCAATACACCCTTGTACAAAAGGTTCTGCAAGTGTGCTGGGAGGGTATCTGGTCGGACCCGAAAATCAAGAGGACCACGAAACTCGGTTTGTTCAGCGAGACGACGATCTCCCATGTCAGTCTCACTCGAGTTGTGTTGCTTCATCACGTATTCTGAGAATATTTCAGCTTTTGAAGTTGTATGATCGCGCGGCTCCGGAGAGGCAGGGGGGTGAACACGTCCCAGCTGATATCGTTCATCATTTCCTGTTGGCTATATGCACGCGTCCTGGACAGGGCATTTGCTTTAGGGACCGCGGGTGGTATCCTCGTAAGACTGACGAGGATGCGGTTGTTGCCCAGGAAGATGTTGAAGGCACTCGAGGCAAGGGCACACATGGGGGGAAGATATACAATAAAATTCTTTCAAACATATTACGAGGGTTAAAAGTTAACGAAGATCCTCGACAACAAGAGTTGGCCCTGAAGATAACTGTCGCGTGTCCAGAACTTGTTGCTGGGTGGGTGCATCACCATCATCTTTGGGGCTGACCGAAATAATTAAGACTCGATAGGTATTGGTCTGCAGCGTCGCTCACTCTGGAGCCACGACTTTCTTCCAAATGGATCGCCAACATCTCGTTCGCGGCGCAGGTCCTCTCTCAACCAGTTCCCATACATTCATTTCTCCTGTCGGGCAGCGACGAACTCTACAATCCTGCTCCTCCGCCGCTCTCAACTATCATGGGGAACCTGTTCCCTTCAGTGGGTGCGAAGGCAATCTTTACTAAAGGATTACAGGCCGCTTCTTCCTCAATTGTGCAACACTGTACCGCGCTCGCACTTGCTAAATGCCTGTGTAAGCTTGCGGAAGTAGTGCGAACGTTCCGGGTAGTGGAAAGTGCACTCGAAGAGGACGAGGACGAGGGTCAGTGGAGTCGCCAGCGAAGAGAAGTCGAAAACGAAGCAAGGCGACGCGTGCCCGAGTTCCAGGTCATCGTCGCGTTCTCCCAACAGTCCCTGGCTTCTGCAAATACGACCAAGCAGACTTTATTGAGTGAGAGTGCTCAGAGGCTTCTTTGGCTGTACCAGGAATGCTTGCCAGATGTCGTCGCAGAAGCTAGGTTCGAAGTTGGGAAGCTGGTCCTGAACTTGGTGGAAGGATCTTTCGCCTTGTTTTCAAGGGACAGTGCGGGCAACTCGGCGAAGCATGATGATGAACGGAAGGAAGCTTCGACAGCGTTGCAGAGTGTGAAGCATTTGCATGTCCTTCGTCTGCTCGGTGGGAGTGACCAGTTTGCATTGGGTGGCAAGGTCGGTAAGTGAAGCTATCTCAGGCGTCCTACTGTGTGACGTCTAAAACGATCGTTCATTCCCCAAGCTTCTTCATCTCACACGTATCTCTATATTCTCCTAAAGACCTTTTGCAACAGCCGCGTGCGTGCTCTTCGTACTACGCTCAAGGAACTTTTGCAGCACGTTCTTTCCGAGACCGTGTTGTTCCAAGAGGATCCGAACGAGGTGGAGACGTGGCTTTCTGCGCTGCCATTTCACTTCATACGCAGAGGACTAGGAACTGAGACACCTGATGGTGCACCACTTACGGATGAAGTCGACCCCGTTGTGTCATTCCTGGATGACTGTGCCCAGCGTTGTCTCAAGACTCCGTATCGGTACATGGAAGCCATGTCTGCGCTCGCGCAATCCTCTAGCTTTTCTCACGATGTCCCGCAGGGAGAGCTCTCTGCGAGCCCTTTGCTCATGACGGTGCTTGAACAAGTCACGGCGAAAGTGAGCGGGCGGCTGATGACGCCATCGGATACACTCGCTGTCTTCACGTTCACGAGGCGGTTGCTGGTCGCCCTTGCGGCTAAGCAAGATAGTTCTGGATACTACCACCTTCTTGCAATACTCGATCAACTGGACAATTGTATCGTTGATGGACGGCCGTTCCCGGATCAGCCTAGTGTTTGTTTTGGGATAAGACGGGAGCTCTCTATCGCGCGAGCGTGTCTTCGTCATTTGGAGAACGACGACTGTCCTGCTGTCAAGGCGTCGGGCGACGAGACGATTGCGACCTTCCTGGATCGTATTGAGGAGGTGCCCCTTCGTGAGTCCCATTCCTCGATATCTTAGAGGCGACTGTGTTTCTGATCGTCGACTGCTGCGTGGCTGTAAATCCAGCTCCATCGGAGAGTGCTCGCATGACGAACGCGTTTGAGTTGGTGGACTGGCTACGTCTGGCGAATGTCAGCCCCTCTCCCGCGGATGTCTCTCGTCTCGCATCTGTCGTTCAGAAATTTTACGAGCCCGCGCTGCAGGCTTTCGTCGACTTCCTCCATCCTTCGAGCGCTTGCTTGTGGGATTCCGGAGTTCTAAAGCTGTTGTCTGACTGGTAGGCGATACTTGGTTGCCGTTTCCTGTTGTTTGGTCACTGATATGGGACAGGCCACCTGTTGATGGAGCGTTCGGCTGGCTTTACTTCCACTGCACCCTTTCGCAACTGCAAGACCCACACACGCGTGCCGTACTTCTGGGAGCGCTGTATGCGCATCGGGTGACTTTGGTTCGCGTCGAGAACGCGATTCGTCTCGTTACGCACGGCGTTACTGTCTCCACGGGACGACACGACCTTACGGCTGCGTTACTCTCTCTCTTGTCTGACGTGTTGGTGAAGGCGAGAGGGTCTCTGAGTGAGAAAGATGTGAGGCGGCTAAAGGCGACTGTCTTGCGATGCGATGTCATCCAAGGGCTCTGTGTATCACGGGATCTCGCGGACAGGGTTCATGAAGGTATGTTCTGCGCCATTTCATGGGTCTTCTTTAACATGTTTCCGCAGCACTCCAGGAGTTTGTTACGGGATCGTTCGATCCTACCGATCCCGAGGACCGGTCCCTTTTGACATCTGTCGGTGCTTATTGGGCGGGGATGATGATAAAATCGCTCTCGTCGGGTCGATTCGAAGAGGTGAGTGGTATTCCGTTTTTACCGAGTATAGGAGGGAATCTCATCCCGCTCAGCTGAGGCATGCCCAACCATGGGTGAAGTTCATGGGTACCGAAGAGTTACTCGCTGCGGTGGACCTTGTCCATGTCGATTCTGGACGCCTGGCTTGTGCCATGTTAGAGAATGTTCTTGCTGCCCTTCAGCATAGGACGCCCCGGGGTTCCGTTCCCAAAGTCGCAGCGCTGAAACTCCTGGAACTGCAGGCCGTGCTCCCTGAATCTGCGCTGCTTGAAGAGATGCTCTCGGTGGCTCTTGTATCTCGGCTTCCTTCCGGGCTCGACGGACAGCTTGCTTTCACCGAAGGAGAGCCGCTTTCCGCGGTTCTCTCAAGAACGAAATCAACCTACACGGCCGATCTTCGATCCGTCCCGTTCAATTCAGTTTCGCGACTGCTCGAAAAGGAAACCTGGACTGACTTCACGGCGAGTATTATCGTTGCGCTGTTGTACTCGAATCCAACCTCTGCACCGGCGTATGTGCCGTGGCTAAATAGCGGACGGTGGGCTCGACTTGGCACGCATGATTTTGCTCCGGTGCTCGCGGCTTTCCTCGAGTGTGCCGCGTTGACAAGCGGGGACCTGTCTCAGGTCACCGACGATGCACTGCACGACCTGCTAAACCACCTCTTTTCATATGTGCGGCATCATGGCGTTGGCTCCACCCGACATCTTGAGTGTATAACCAAGATTCTGGAGCTTTCTGGAAATAGGAGCGCTCGACTCGTGTCTGGGTTGGAAGGGCGCATACAAGCCATTCCTATCATGGATTGTGCGTTTGAAACAACCTTTCTCGCGCGTGAGCTTCTCGAAGTCTCTGGTTGTGGAGCCATCACTGCGAGCATCGTCGATCGAGCGTTGCAATGGGCTGTCCGGCACCTTTCCAGTGATGTTGCTGGGGACTCGGGATTATCTAACATGGCCCTGGAGAATCTCAGTGGGTGATCGAGCAATTCTTGCTGTTTACCCCCGATTGAATGGTTGGAACAGGATGCGTTGTCGCACAACAGAAGGCGCTCAAATCACATCTGGTAGAGCCGCTACTGACAACCTTGGTGCGACGTCACCTCGCGGATGCGACGATGCTCGACCTCGCCGTGATATTAGTGAACAAAACACCATTCAAGGTGAGCCGGAGCATCCCACGCTGTCCGGCCACCGGCCTTATCGCTTTCATTACCGGATATTCAGCCCATTGTCGTGAATCGACTCTTGCAAAACGTGCTTCAACACCAACATTTCGTCGCAGTTTGCGGGAAGCATGGCAGCCCGTCCCAAAGGGACAAAGGGACTCGTTTGCTTGAGGCGCTTTTCCGGCTCTACCCTGCCAACACCTGTCAGCCTTCACACCTCGAACCCCTCTTTCAGGTCTACGGAGGAACGATGTCGTCGCCGGACAGACGGCTCCTCTCTATGATGAGACTATTCGAGGCTGAAAAGCGCACATCCCTGTCCGGATTCTTTTCTCGGTGGTCTCCGTCCCCTGACGCAACCGCATCGAATGCACTCGAAGTTATCCAGAGCTTTGACCCAGTCTGTGTGCTTCGAACGTGCCTTGTGTTCCCTCTCTGGAGGGGGTTCGGGGAGGAGAAGGGTGCGAGGGACGGCCCCGCAGACGATTCGATGTACGACCCGTTGATGGTGATCGTCTTGTCTGCGCAGATGCTTGTGGGATGCCCTCCCACGACCGCTTTGGGCTGGGTCAAGGTCTTCCGGAGTAACGTCGCCTGCTTGCTCATCCGATGTCTCTCTTCAAAGGATCCGAACATACGTGAGACGGCCCTATGCCAGATTGCCTGTCTTTGGGAAAGCCTGCAGGTGAGTCGTAAAGCTGATTGACAGCCTCGTCTGAAGCTCTCTTTCATTGCTACAGACATCCAACATGCACGAAGCGTCTCAAGTAGCATATGTGTTCCGCCTACTCAAGTACGTCATGGATCGACCCGCAAATGCGAACAACCCACCTCGGCGGCTCCCCACGTTTACGACGCTGATCCTGCTGCACGCACTTCGTGGCATCTTTTATCCCTCTAATTTTATTTATCCACGCACTGCACGTTTCCTACTCCAAAGGCCCGAACTCGATATTACAGACGTGCCGATGCTCTTCGGAATGCTCTACAGCAGTTCAGATGATTGGAAGAAGGAACGAGGGTGGATGTTGAAGATGTTGGCGGACGGTATGGCGAGCACGGACGACTGGAAGGTGCTAAAGCGTCGACATACGTGGGATTTGTTGGCTAGTCTTTTTCAGAGCTCCAAGAACGATGTGACCTTGCGTGCTGGGATCCTGGAGGTGGGTTAGTTGAACTATTACATCTGACTGGCTTATCGATGCTCTTTTCCTGGTGGGACGAAATAGATATTAACGAACCTGACATGTAATGCGCAGGCGTGTACTTCCCTTGTCCTCAAGTCGTCCCTTCTGTCGTGGATCGAGATGCAGGTGAAAGACAACCCGGCCAAGGAGTCGATGGCATGGCTTCGCATTCTTGAAAACATCCTCGTCGTGATTGACACTTCCAAATTGACCCACGTGACTGGGGACCAGTGGTGTTTGACCATTTGTCGATGCCTTTCGTCTTTCCTGCAGAACAAAGGTACACCAATCAATTCTACATCTGTATTCGCAATGGCGACGCTAACATTTTCGCAAGACAAGGATATAACCGTCCTTCAGCAGGGCGCTGTTGTTGCACTACGGCTCAGCCTGATCCCAGGCGTACCTAGCCACAGTCTTCGCGGCATCCTCTCGTGCGCTGTGCGGTACCTGCAAGACATTGAACCTGTGATCAGTCTCTGCTCCGTACGACCGTCAATAGAGGGAAACCTGCGTGCGCATACCCTCCCGCTACCACTACATCGCGCGCAAGGATTGTACGATGTACCGATGACGGAGGAACCACTGTGGCGCTGGGGCGAGATCGTAGAGACCCTTTGGCGTGTCTCCATGTCTCTAGACAACGATGGCCCAGACGCGCATGTGTGGTCGATATTGACGGGTAGGTTAGTCGTGTGGAGAGCACTTGTTGGTAAGGGGTCGAGCCGGATCGGAGAATGGGCAAGGACAAGATTGATACTCATGCTTTGTGATACTGTAACTGTAGACCACCCCTAGCAGTAATCCCCGAATGGATTTGAGAATTGTGGCACTGTCGTTGGTCACGCTTATGGTCAAGGCTTGAATAGGGGTATGTATTCTCACCCCGCCTTTACTACAGCCAACTTGCCACTAAACATCATGGTGCCTTTGCCAACTATCCCACTCCCTCTTTCATCAAATGGTCCTCCTTCTGGATATAGCAGGAAACATGATTTTTTGCTGGCACAATCATCAGATGCTCTTACTGCATTCAAGAGCAAAGTAAATGCACGAGATACATTTCTTGGAAAGCCTTGCTGTGTTGTCTGCGGGCAGAGTCGAGGGACAGTTGAGCATTGTTACATTTTCAAGCCATTTGGGCCACAACAAGTGAGTTGAGCCATAAACATTCAGATGAGCAGGAATAATGGTATGATATGTAGTGGGATGATCTCAAGGACTTTCAATGGATCCCTGCACAGGCAAACAGTACTGCTGAATGTGAACCACAGAATGGCCTGCTTATGTGCAGTGAACATGCAGAAATGTTTAATATATACATTTTCTTTATTCGATTCTTTCCTGATGCAAGTTTTAACTCATCTCATTTGGTATTGATATATTAATCTCACTTGAAAATAGGTACACAAATATGTGTTCATCAACTTTGCTGATGGTGAATATCTTCAGAGATTTCATGGAAAAGCTATTGCCCTTGACATCAAAGATCAGCATGCACCTTTTCCATCTCTATTCATTCTCCATGAGATGCGTGTTCGTGGATTTCATCCATTCCAACCCATCAACCCAGATGTGCCAGATGTCATCACCTGGCAAGATTGGATGTCATCAGATGGTTTACAGACATGGCCACATTAATAGCTTCTGTTACATGTCATTTTGCCTTCATGCCACACTCAGATTTAGTTTCTTTTATCTTGTGCTTGAAACAATCCTGAGGTTGTTTGTGTATGCAGTTGCTCAGCAACTGTGGGTGGACCAGTAACCCTAGGATCACAAGTAACCCACCTAAGGAGTTACCAGTGAGACTTGGAATGATAAGATGAGATGAGAATTAGCCTGGACATGGGATGTATCATCCAAACAACATGTTGCTTACAATAAAAATGGATCTTTAAAGATGGTATTACCCTTGAAAAGTATTGGATAAGATGGGCAAGCACAACAATCATGATCAAGAAAGGAAAAATATCAAGTATTGTATAATATAAGGGAAGTACAATATCTACTTGGCTAAGAAAATCATACAATAGAAGAAGGTTCTGGATTGAGCTGGACTATCAAGAAAAAAGAGACAAGGAGTTCTCATGATAAAGGAAAAGAATAGGAATAATTTTCATATGATCCTATCCATCCAACACCAGCAATGCATGTGCCCATGACATGCAAATCAATACAAATAACACCAATCTCCACACAAATTGTTGCAGGTCCATTTTAATACCATTCTAAAGCCCCTATATTCAGGTTAGATACCCCTAAGCAAGGGCTAGATGCTCCACTAAGGCTTGAAGCCTTAACTCAAGATTAGAGACCTCTAGTGCCACTTAGATGCACAAGTGCATTCTAGTCACTAAGTCCACTATCTTATCTTGAGGATAAGATCAAGCTTATCAGCAGGACTGATTATTTTATCAGTCACATGATATTGATTATCACTGTTGACATTATTATAGAGTTCAGGACACACATGGCATCTCTGGATCTAGATCAGATCTCATCAGATCTAAGGGATCTGGAATCCCTCATGTCCATCATGAGGCCACTGCCTCAACATGCCTTGAAGGCATGCATAATCTAGAGATCTGCCACACCACATGTAGGCAGCAAGTATTTAATGTGATAGGGGCTGTACCCCTTTCTTCTATGCACACATGCATTGCATGCATGTTCTTCTCTTCCATTCCTATTTATTAATCTTCCATTCCACATAGCCTTGAAGGCTATGTCTATGCTTCCATTCTGAGGCTCTGCAACCTCATTACAACCTCATGGACTACTCCCTTATTTAGTTGTACATCCATAGATTAGATTACAATATATGTAAATAGATCTTTGGTATATATACCAGGGGTTCTAGCTGGGTTAATCTCCAGTCTAGTTCACTTTGGATTTCCTTCCATAAGCTGGTTGGATACTTCCCCAGTCCCCACTAGTACTCAAGGCATAAGCTGCTCCCAAGTCCAAGTCTAGCAGAGAGCTGTACTGTCACCCCCCATTGCCTAGCAAGCTCAGGCATCCCAGCAAGCAGCCCACTGGTCTAGGGGTTTGGGTTGTTTCAACAAATGATATCAATCCCCACATAAATGATATCCACACCCACACCCACATTATCCCCACCCACACCCACAATATCAAAGCCACTGATACTAACCACCTTCTACAATCCTCCAGCCATATCTCAATTTCATCTGTCAAGTCCAACCCTCCTGGATTACCCCTCCACATCAGCTTCTGAGTGTTTTCATCAACAAACTGACCCTCCAAAATCCAATCTTGCCAAGAAATATAATCTGGTATACCTTCCAGGGGGTGGGAATTCCACAGATGCAGAGCATGAACTTCCATCTCATGTGAAATGAACAGAGAAGGGAATGGACAATATTCATCATCAATGGATGGTCCAATGGCCTTGTTGTAATATTTCTGTAGCCCATATTCACCTGAAAAGTTGATGAATACAAAGCACTGGGCCTACTTGTAATTAATATCAGTACATAGCACCAAATAAAATGATATATACTTCAGGGACAAAACATATAAAGAACTGGTGGCCATCAAAAACTCTGTGATGACTGGTACACATCAGTATTCCATTACATGGCTCCTGTTCTGGTTTATCTGCTACCCATTCAGGGATCCAGGAATGATTCAACAACTTCTGCCACTATGTAACTCACATTAGCATCAATCCAGTCCAGTGCATACTTTTTGTCATACTGTTTTTGTGTCATTCTTTGGAATATTGTGACACTGATTGAGCATCTCAGTCATGCTTTCTCCACATATAATACAGCATTGTTTGCCATGAAATATATCTCTATGGTCTATTGCATGAGTAAAACCTTGAAGCCTTTGTGTCTGTGTTCTGCCTTCATTGCCATAGCTGTTGGATACCTCATTGTTGGAAAACTGTAGTGAAAAGGTTGGAAGTGGTATCATGACCCGAGATGATTTATTGATCCTGTGTGGGGTGTGTGGAGTGAGTGTTGACCTCATTGTGAATGCAAAACTGACACACTCACCCCTCAGGGATTGTTGTGGATCTGGGGCAAGATATTTTTGTGCCCAACAAATGGAGGATGGATCAGAATGTTGGAGCTGGGACTAGGGCAGTATGGATGGAGGGGTGAGCAGGTAGTTAGTGTTGCTGGTGGGGGTGGGCCCCTTGGTGAGAGTGATCCTATGCAAAGTATGGTGGGTGGAGACTGAAACAACCCAAACTCCTCAAGACCAATAGGCCACTTGCTGGGATGCCTGAGCTTGATAGGCAAAGGGTGTCCAATACACTTCTCTGCTAGACTTGAGCTTAGGGGCTACTTATGCCCTGAGTACTAGAGGGGATCTTGGGGAAGTATCCAGGCAGCTTATGCAAGGAAATCCAAGAGAACTAGACTGGGAACTCCAGGCTAGCTTCTTGGGCTTATATAGAGTCAACAATCTATGTGTACATATTGTGATCTAATCTATAGATCTATCTAGGTATAGTAAGTGTTCTTGAGGTTACCATGAGTTGGCATAGCCTCAGAATGGAAGCATAATGTATAGCCTTCAAGGCTATGTAAAATGGAAGAGAAAAACATGTGTTCTACATATGTGTGCATGGAAGTAAGAGCATAGCCCCTATCACATTAAATACTTGCTGCCTACATGTGGTGTGGCAGATCTCTAGATCATGCATGCCCTCAAGGCATGTTGAGGCAGTGGCCTCATGATAGACATGAGGAATGCTAGATCCCTAAGATCTGATGAGATCTGATCTTGATCCAGTGATGCTATGTGCATCCTGATCCTTATAATAATGTCAACAATGGTAATCAATACCATGTGACTGATAAGATAATCAGTCTAGCTGATAGGCTTGATCTTATCTTCAAGATAAGATAGTGGACTTAGTGACTGGAATGTACTTGTGCATCTAAGTGGCACTAGAGGTCTCTAGTCCTGGGTTAAGGCTTCAAGCCTTAGAAGAGCATCTAGCCCTTGAATAGGGTATCTAACCCAAGGATAGGGGTTAGAATGGCACTAAAAATGGACCTGTAGCAGAGACTGGGGAACTGTCTGAGGCAGGAGTGAGTGTGGGCACAGGAAAATCTGAGGGACTGATGGACTATGTGGAGGTGTTGGCAGATCAGGTGGCACATGAGGTGTACCCCAAGGTGAGGGCTGTCCCAGAGAGACTTACACAGTATGAGTGACATGGTGTGCATGTCACTTTTTTTTTTTCTTCATTCTGTATTAGATAATTTTTATGTTTTAGCATATCAGATGGACTTGGATTGTACACATCCACTCACATCATGATTAGATGGTCTTTCTTTATTCCATCTACAATCCCCATTCCAGTGGTGGTATACATATCTAATTGCTCTGTGATTGTGAAGCCCTCTTGACTGCCTCCAGGACCTCCTTCCCATCTCATGGCCAACTCAGCCACACCAACTTGAACACATCCCTGATGTGTTGTAGAGAGCTACAACTCTCTAGGTTCATATCCTCAGTTTCCAGAGCATTCCTCAAGCATCTGTCCATAGTCTCAAGTCCATCCAAGGAGCATCCAGGTGATCTTACACACTTGGTACATGTCTGGACCTCTTTCTGATGATTTCTGTTTATCTGGTTGGTTTGGATTCTATCCAGACACAATCTGGATGACTTTCCAGGATTCAGACTAGATGCTTTCACTTTGAAACAATTTGGATTGTTACTTTCATCCTTCATGGATATTACTATGTGTTTTGGCACCCCTTTTGGTTACTTTATATGTGCCATGCTGTTCCTATAGCTACAGTCCTGGGCATACCCAGACTATAAAGTCTGTAGGATGGCTAGTTTTGAAGAAGAAAGTCTTTCTATGCACCTGAAATCACTTGGATTTCATCCTTAAGTCTCTCAGCATTGATCCTGCTTGGATATAGTCATTATCTGAACCTCTTCACTTTCATATCACCCTCTCCAGACTTCATTCTCCTCTGGAAATTTGCCCTCTTTCATCTGAAACACTTCTGGTCATCATTCTAGGCTGGATTTGCTCCCTAAAAACATTACTTTGTCATAGCTAACCCTCCTCAACACACAACCTTACCCATAGAACCCCAGGGATGAACATACTCATTCTACCTTGCACCCACCTGACTTTTTATTTCTACAGCATCCATATGAGTTATTGCCTAGCCACATGACAGGTTTGAACTGTGTGATGTTGATTGTCCTGCATGGTGTGAGCACATTGTTGCAGATGTAGATATGTGTGGCATGGCAAGGATGGGTGTGGTCATGCAGATGTCCATAGTGGGAACAATGATCAGCATCATTTGGTAGAGTTCGCATTCCATGCTAAAGGCAGATTCTTTGATGTGGGGTGCTCTGATGTGGGTCTGTATGCAGGAATGCTATGGGTGTCAGCAATGACCATATCCAGTATTTCCAAGGACATGTACACTTGGGACCTTGGTGAGACTGCTTAGAGCTAGGCAATATCATGGGTATACCCTGGGGTATCTGGGCCTGTACCCACACCCATACCCACCAATATACCCATACCCATGAGGTGGGTATGGGTATCTTTCATG
>JBBPLR010000730.1:0-13733 GCA_038089915.1 Sutorius australiensis
ATAGCCTTGAAGGCTATGTCTATGCTTCCATTCTGAGGCTCTGCAACCTCATTGCAACCTCAAGGACTAACCCCTTATTTAGTTGTACATCTATAGATTAGATTACAACATATGTAAATAGATCTTGGATATATATACCAGAGGTTCTAGCTGGGTTAATCCCCAGTCCCCACTAGTACTCAGGGCATAAGCAGCCCTTCATTCCAAGTCAAGAGCATGTACTTGTCTCAACTCTTGTCCAGCAAGCTTGGATATCCCAGCAAGCAGCCCATTGGCCTTGGGGTTTGGGTTGTTTCAATCAATGCCTCATCCCAGATGAGAGATCAGAAGAATCTCATCCACAACCAGAGCACAGTGGGCAACCCAAGAGAGAGGGGCTAGACCAAGTGCACCCAAGCCAATGGACTCAGATATGTACCACTCAGCAAACCTCCCCTTATGACCTGAGGAATTTCTCAGAGTTGAAGAGACCAGAGAGATACTAGAAGAAATAGAGATATTCTCCCCTCTAGGTCATCCCATAGAATTAATCCTGATCTTGTACCCTTACATGAGACAACCCACCTACCACCTTATCAATTACCTTTAAATAAATTTCAAGCATGTCTTCTTGCAACTGGGCAGATATTATCACAGATGAAACCCTCTCATGGGAAGAAAGGTGTGGTGCTCTAGTAAACACCATAAATATTGTCATCAATTCTGCCAATGTGAATGAATGAAGGATTATCACAGCAGAACAAGAGGCCACCTTGGCACAGAGATGCCTAGAAAGAGTTGTCAAGAAGCTCGATGCAGCCAATGAAGGAATCCTCAGACTCATGACCCACATTACTATCCTTGAAGGACAAGGCCAAAGGGCAGGTCCTTCAACTGAGGGACAACAAGATCACACTCCCTCCACATCAACCAAGGTAGAAGTCTTTGCTGATCCAGATTCCTATGACAGTACCTATGCAAAGTTTGAAGAATGGTGGGCCTACATGAAAGGCTGGCTCCACACCAACTCTGTTGCCATCCTGCCCACATCCTCCAAGGCAGTTGCTGCTGTCCTCTCCCAATTAAAGGGAGATAAGGCAGGAAATTTTGCACAAGTATGATTGGGCCACCTCTACGACCCCAAAAAGGGTTATACATGGGCCACTCTCAAATTAAAGATGCAATCTCTATTTCACACATCAAACCAGCAGGTCTGGAATACCAAAAAGCTTGAAGAGCTTGCACAGGGATGAATGAGAATCAATAATTTCATTGTCAAATGGCAATCCAAGTTTGAATGATCAGGGGTTGCCCCCTCCTATGCTATTTACCTCCTTAAAACAGGAGCTCTCCACAAGGAGATCATCAATGAGATGGGCAGATCCAATCTGCTCTCTAATGACCTGGATGAGTTCTTGGCCAATGCATGAACTGTTGGCAACAACCTAGAACTCATTGACTTTCTAACTGGAAAGACCCAGGTCTGAAAGGACCAAACAGCTAAGTCCTATAAGGACCCTGATGCCATGGACATCTCAGCTGTGACTGGCAGCACAAACAAGAAAGGGGGTAGCACTCTTAAATGCTACAACTGCAAAGGCACAAGGCATGGTGCTGGGCAATGCAAAAAGCCCAAGATCCAGTGGGGTATTTCAGACTGTAAATATAGATGAGACAAGATCCATCACAGAAGGTGTGGCACAACTAGCTCCTCCCACATCCACCAAGCTGAAATGCAACCCTTTCAAGTGTGACCACCTCCTACAGTTTCTAACATACATGGACCTTTTGCATCTGCATGACATAGCCATTTATGCATGGTTAGTAATTACCTTCTACACCATTCCACAGCTAGGCAAATTTACAGTACCATCCCTAAATAAATACCACTTGTCTCCCCAATCCTCCATACTGTGCAAGCACATTTCTCCACTACATGACCATAATAATTGGCCCATACTCTTCTTCCACATTCCAATCATGAAATGTGCCCTTACAAGTGAAATCACACAATGTGCATCACTCAACCACTTGACAGACCTGATCACATGGCTCCAAAATCACTTCAACATCAACAACCCAGGGCTTGAGGACCACCTTTTTGCCTGGCACCACCTGAAAGGGCTCCATCCACTCACCAAACAAGAAGTGACAAAATGCATAAACCAGATTGTAACCTGGCATGCCCTCCAGACCTCAAGAGCCATAGCCTACACATAGGAGGCACTCTCCACTATCTGCTACTTGGCACCCCATTCAATGTAGTCAAAATGATGGGAAGATGGTCAGGGGACTCCTTTATGAGATACCTATGCAAACATGCAGTCATACTAGCATCATATCTCCAAGAAAGGCCACATCTCATCAAGACACTCACAACCCATGCAATGCCCCCAGTTTGATGAGTAAGTCTGCCACACCTGCTCCTTCATCTAGGGAGAGTTCATGCATGCATCACAAACTCCTTATAGTTGGGAATGCAGATCACTCTCCCTAGGACATCATTGCCTCAAGCTTTCACCCAACCCATTCAGTACAAGCATAGTTAACATAGTACAAAGTATCTCATCTATGTAACTACCCAACACATTTTTTCACCAGAATGACGGCATTCACAATGCATGGACAGTAGATATTGTGAACTAAGTTTGATCACATGTGACTACTGATGTTGCCCAGAGCAATCACAGTTAGTTTTTTGTTTTTTTTTAAATTTGTTATGGATGCTAGTAGTCATGTGTGATCATCCTCAGTTCACAATATCTACTGACCCTCAACACTTATGTAAGTCCTTCTCTCTTCATTTGCAATCATGACCTTGCCTATTACCCATGCACAATCATAGTAGTATCATACCATGTAACCTAGTAGCAATACCTGTTGCTATTTAAAGCACCTCCAAAAATGTTGGGACAAATAAAATAACAAAAGTAATGCCAAACATTGGCGTTGCTCAAAATATGAGAACAAATAACAACAAAAACAATACTACAAGTTGGTGTTGCCTAAGCAAGTGAGAAACACAAAAGAGAATATACATTTTCAATCATTTTATTGTCTCTTGATTGAAATGACATGATCTACAGAAGTTCTCATCTGAGCTTATAATCCTTGATTCATCCCCTGGTCTGCTGCAGATGTTGAATCATTATAGCCACAATTATCATGTGTATTGCACCATTTTTCAACAATGCTACCACTACCCCTCTTTCTTTTCCACCACTGTTGATGGACCAGCAGGAACTGTTTAAAATCTGTGCCTGCTCATCTGGCCTTCTTGCTGATAAAGCTCTCAGTCTTCACAACATAGCCTCATAGCAAATACCAGTATATCACTGAAGCCCAGCATAATGCTGGATTTCAAGCTTGCATGAGATCCTTCACTCTGTCTGAAGAGGACAATCAAGCATTTCCCAACATAGTCCAATACTCACTCTCCCATCACACTCTTTGACTTGTCTAAAATGTTGGATTTTTCATTGTCTGACAGTGATGAAACCTTGAGCACATTGTCTGAGGACATGAAAATTGCCAAGCCTCCTAGTGAGCCTGAATGACCTGGAAGGGATGATTACAATCTTGAAACTACTCTAAACTAGGAACCATAAAGCATACAGACTACTCAAGGTTAGTGGAAGTATGCATTCTTACTTGTTTGCTATTGAATGACATGCTCCAGAAACTCATGTACCATCTGATTGATGAATATCTCAATATCACCAAATGTACATCAATACAAAACCATGTTTATCTTCAGGCCATTTGAGACAAAGTGAGTTTTCAGCTACTCTGACAGTAGCAGACTGATTGATCTGCTTAGGCCTTGAGTGCCATCCCTAATCTTGATAACCATAGCAACTACTGACCAGTCAATAATATGGTCATGATGCACCTCAAGTACACTGCAAACCATGCTTAATTGCATGAATTGAAGTCAATAGCAACAAAGGAGAGGTAGTGAAGGCAAGTGTGATTTTTAATTTGCAAAACTTGTACACTCTGACAAGCTGGTTGTAGAAGTAGACCATTGATGTCTTTTCACTGGTAATATGTGCATTTGAAACCACAGTTGTATTTGTAATGGAGAGATTTCACATTAATTGTTGAACAACCTCTAGAGCAATGTATATTCTCACTCAATTTTTTTGCACTGAGTCTAAGATTTGGCTTGTGCCATCATCTCACCACACATCATGAAAATCAGATCAGAGTCATCACATACATGATACAATTCTAAGACTGCTACACCAAGACTACTATACTGCTATATGGGGAGCCTGCAAATGATGATTAACATGGTTAGTCAGTGATTTGATGAAGGTAAGTGGGCAAGGTGATTGAATATCTTGACACCTGCTGATATAATATGCAAAGCTAGAGATTGATGGTGAGTCCAGATCATTTTAGTGCAAGCAAGCACTTATGAAAATATCATGAAGCCAGTAACAGCTGCATCTCTACCTTGCATGTTGATAAGAGAACTCCCCTGGCCACATCATCACTGCATCACCTTTGAACTGATCACTTGGAATCCAGTTCAGAAGCTTGTTTGATGGAAGACAACAGTGATGTTTGAAGAAAATACAGAATCTATAAGTATGGAATCCCTTGTATACAATTACTTGACAATTGTGCATGTAGAATTGTATTCTTACATCCTGTGGCAAACTCTCTAGAACAGAAAATCATTGCAACCACTAGGATGAGCCAGCATAACAAGTGAAGACCAACACTTGATGTGGGCAGTGCATTGATGCTGAGTATAACTAACAACTAATATGAAGCTTGGATGTCTGATCATCATAGGTAGATAATCTGCCACTTTCTAAAGCAACTACTAACCTTGAAAGATGATAGGATGTACTTGCACATGTTTACCATTTCAAGTGATTCGAGGACTCTTTCAAAAAGCATAGATTACTGATGACCAGCACAAGATTATTTAATGGTGACCAGCACCAATGGGGGAAGAAGTGTAAATGTAGTTCATTGGATGGTCATCAGGCATGGATTTCAAACTAACAGTAAGTATTGCAGAGGCTTCAAATAAGGATTTAGCTTAATTGTGGTGACAGGTGATGACAACCAAGTATAATTTGATCAGTCCCAATGATTTGTTCCAACAAAAGTGTATGGTCAGGTGGATCTGAATTTGTCAGGTGAATGATGGAAGACACAAAAGGAAAGTTTTTGCTAATTGCTATTTTGTTGCAATGTTACCTCTCTGAGGGAAGATAAAAGATGTACATAGTTAGATGGACCTAAATTTGTTGTGAATCATTTGTTTATTTGAGAAATGGAGCATACAACAGGAGATGTGAATTTCTGATGAGCATTAAATAAGAGTAGAGCTATATATGGTATCCAGTCAATCCCAGTACTGATAGGGCTGGCTTTCTCATGATCTCAACTAAGACTGCTGCAGTGCACTCTACTGTCCCCATCTATTCCTCCCTCCATTTCCATTGTTCAGCAGAAATATTCAGACAAGTATATACATAGGATACTATTACATTTAGTATTATTAGGTACTTTTCACCCCTTTCTTTTCCTCCATTTGACATGATCACATGTCTTAAGCATGATGGTAAACTGCTCACATCTATCTATGCCTTTGCAAGGCCACTATACTGACACACCCTACAGTGGCTCAAAAAAGTGTCCCAATATTGGGTCATTATGGAAAGACTTGACATTTGTGTGAGAGCCTGAAGGAATTAGCTCACATTCCTGCAGGGTCCCTGATAGCCCTAACTCTCACCCTGATACTGAAAATTGATCATGTGATTTGGTTGCCATGGCATGGAAATATACACTGAGCAACAAAAACTTTGCAATGTTTGATGTATATCTCATGAAGGATTGATGCCAGACCCATGACTCCAGGTATTCATAGATAGCCCTCATTAAGGGCTTTCAGCAAATATATACATTGCCTATGTAACTCTTCTTGATAAGGCAGTATTCAACAATTAAGTAGGGGTACTTATTGCAACATTTTTGTTGCTGATATCTAAGGTATCACAATTAGTATGATGTGTATCCTCCTTTGGCCTTGATGACCACCTGAACCCTTCTGGGCATACTTTTAATCAAATCTTGACACTTCTCCACCTTAATCTTATACCACTCTACCACCACTCTCTTCCAAAGTTCATCAATACCCTTGGGATGTTTTGGATACTCAGCCAGCTTTCTCTTGAGGTGAAACCATAGGTGTTCTATGGGATTGAGGTCAAGAGACTGAGGTGGTCACATCATAACCTCAAATTCTTAAGCAGCAAACCACTCCTTGGCCACCTTGCTTGTGTGCTTGGGATCATTGTCTTGCTGAAAAATGACATCCTCTGGAGTTTTGCCCAAATCATCCAGGGTTTTCTGGAGTTCATCCTTCAAAATCTGCACATAAAGGTTAGCATCCATCTTACCATCAATCTTGCAAGCCATCCCAACTCCTTCCCAGGTCATACATCCCCACATCATCAAGGATCCTCCCCCAAACTTTACAGTCCCCTTTACCAACATATCACTTAAGCCCTCCCCTGCCTTTTTCCATGCCCATTTCTTGCCATCTGAGCCAATGAAATTGATTTTGGTCTCATCTGACCATATGACTTGCTTCCAGTCCTCCACAGTCCAATCCTTGTGGCTGAGGGCAAAGTCCATTCTCTTCCTCCTATGATGTTGGATTAGAAGAGGACATTTCTTCTTCACCACAGCCTTCATCCCAGCTTTTTTTAGGTGACAACAAACAGTTTGGGTAGAGATGGAGTTGTTCTTGACATCCTGAAGAGTTTTGGTGACTTGGACTGCATTCTCAGCCTTTCAAGAGTCAATGAGTTGAATGGCATGTTGCATATCAGTGGGAGTAATAATGAAAGGACAACCAGGAGAGGGTTTGGCTAGGTCTGGACAAAGTTTGGAGTGAATTCTACTGATGGTAGAGTGGTTTACACCAATAGCAAGAGATATTTGACAAGTAGATTGGTCCATTTCCAAGAGAGCAATGATTTGGTTGGTTTGATCAAGAGAAAGAGATTTCATGGTGATAGTAGTGGAAAAAAGTGGTCTTGTGGTTTATTTGTACATTGTTGAACCAATTATACATCACATGTCCCATTGCTTACATAAGCACCTAGTAGACCACATTAAATTACAATGTTATTGAGTCAGCAACAAAAATATTGCAATGAGTACCCCTACTTCATTGTTGAATGCTGCCTTATCAAAAAGGAATTACATATGCAATGTATATATTTTCTGAAAGCCTGTAATAAGGGCTATCTATGAATACCTGGAGTCATAGGTCCAGCATCAATCCCTCATGAGATATATATCAAACATTACAAATGTTGCAAACATTGCAACGTTTTTGTTGCTCAGTGTAAGCAATCGGACAACAACCACTACCTCAGTCCATTCTACTGCACAAGACTGAGGTGAGCCGGTTCCCTACCATTCCTAACCTTTTACTTACTCTATACATAGACTGTCCTTGTCCAGGTAACTACTGAATCAGAATCCATTCTACCACATGAGACTGAGACTGTCCTTGTCCAGCCTCGTGCTCCACCCTTTACTGTTGCTTGTCATTTTACAGTGACTTGGCTTGGAGCAGCTTGCTGAGCCATGACTTTTGGCAACAAAGGATGAGAAACAGCCATAAGCCAATTGCCACCTGATTATGTAAGTTCAACCATCTCATGAAAATTTCCTAAGTCTCATGCATCCATCTTGCCCCACCCTTGTCCTTACCCCACCAATGTGCCACCTGTGGATGACAACAATGACACAAAATGGTGGCGCAAGGGCAGTGATCACATGGCATGCCCACCACCATCACAGCGACAATGAGAGTGAGGATGACATGATGTGCTCACCACCACAGTGATGAGAGTGAGCATGACACAATGGTGTGCCCACTGTTACAGGGGTATACTTTTTGCCCCTATTACTTAAGCATTTGCAATGCCCAATGGCAACGCTCAAGTCACTACGTTCCCACCCCTACGGCTATTGACCTCTAAGCGCCCATCATCCCTAGACACTGGATGTCTCATGACTCTAAGTCCACACTCCCATGCCTAGTGTGTGGTCCTGTGCACAATATTATAAAGTTCGAACCCAGATGAACAGAGTTTGCCTCATGGCTCGCTTCTCATTCATTTCCATGCTGTGCACGCTTCCCTTCCATTCCAGCCACAGCGTGTTGCACACCATGGCTTCCATTCACCTTATCTATTAATCTCCGCTCCACAGCCTTATGGCTATTCCACAGACCCTCAACCCTACGGCCACCCTGCGCCCTGGGTTATACCCTAGTCTATATATAGTAGTAGAACTACAAACATGTACATACAGTAGAACTGTATAAAGACCCAAGAGACTCACTGGTATCCCCAGTCAAGTCCTCTTGGAGAGTTCCCCTCTTCTAAGATACGACTCGAGCACCATCTCCTTAGTTGCTGAGCCTAGTGCAACCTAGTACTCTATAGGGTTGTTTCACCCACTGCCATGGCAACAGTGATGATGACAAGGGCAGTGCAGTGACACACTTACCACCACAGCAATGATGACAAGGATGAGGACCATGCAACAGCACCCCCACCATCACAGCCATGGCAATGAGGCTGAGACTGAGGCTGGCATACATGGCACACCCACCACCACAGCAATGGTGACAAGGATGAGGATGATGCAATGGCACCCCCACCATTGCAGCCATGACAATGAAGCTGAGACTGAGGCTGGCATACCACAGCACATCCACCACCACAGCAATGGTGACAAGGATGAGGACCATGCAATGGCACTCCCCACCATTGCAGCCATGGCAATGAGGCCAGGGCCAAGGCTGGCATACCATGGCACACCCACCATCATAACAACAGCGATGAGGGAAAGGACCACACAATGGTGTGCTCACCATTGCAGCAACAGCATCTCCATAAAATGATCATGTGTACTGACATGTGTCCTTTTTCCCAGTCAATGTGCCCAGACAAGGATGAAGACAGCACACCATGGCATACCCACCACCACAGCAACAGTGATGAGGGTGAGGACTATGCAACAGCATGCCCACCACTGCAGTGATAGCAATGAGGATGAAGATGGCACACCATGGTGTACCTGCCACCACCATGACAGCAACCTGACCCCCACCTTGCATCACCCTGTTGCTTTGCCATGCCTGATGATTGATAAATAATTGTAGTTTTTAGTGGATGCTTTTTCTACTTAATAAATTGTAATACATTTTATGAGGCTGTTTCACAGTCACGAGTAAGCAAAATAAGCTTGATTCAAGACAAGGGATTGCCTTATTTCAGCTTTTTTGAGTTCATGCTTTATTTGCACCCAACTAGTTACAAAAAGTTCAAATAAATCTAAATAATGATTTGTCTATTTTGCTGATGTCATTGCTGTTGTCCCATCCCCCTCATACTCATTCTCAATGTTGCCCTACCCCTACCTGTCGGAATAAGCAAGCATGTGTGCAGCCACTTGTCAGCCCCATTTGCCCATTTGCCACCATTCTCTCTGCACAGGGTCTCAGTGACCTGTACACCACTATTCTATGGACCATAGTATTTACATTCCACCCCTTGTACCTTGTGCTCACCATTCATACCTACTCACTAGTAGCCCCTTCTTTGTTCTGACCCTACATTCCACATGTTACCATTTATACCTAAGTATTCATACCTACCAGTATATAGTCTACAACTTGACAGCAGCTACCTCAGTCCATTTACTACATGAGACTGAGGTGAGCTCCCTTATTGATTATCCCTAACTGCCACTCACTATGTATGATAGATCCTCTGTTCAGGTATTTAGTAATCCCAGTCCATTTACTGCATGAGACTGAGATCCTCTGTTCAGCTGCACACTCCCATCCTCACCATTGCTTGTGATCTTACAGGTTATGAGCCCTGCCACTCGAATCTAAATCCACAACTGTAATCTGCCAATTGATCAAACATGTCATTCAACTCACCTGTTATGACTGACATGCTACTGAGCAATGTGCCCAAGCTTGATGCCAAGGGCACAAACTGGGCCATTTTTAGCTTCCATTTCCAGGTTGCTATGGAGGTGAAGAGCATGTGGGGTCACTTCAATGAGACCTCCATATTGCCAGTATACACTTCACCCACAGCTGCCCAGACTGAGGAAATTAAGAAGTGGAAGAAGAATGAAGGAATATTGAAGCACTTACTCACTCAGCACATCCCAGACTCAACTGCACTAAAGATCCATAAGCTAGATACTGTCCAGAAGATGTGGGCAGAGATTGTATGCGAATACACAGAGAAAGGAACTTATGTGCAAACTGAATTGTGGACCCAGTTTCTCAAAATGAAAATGACGAGAGGTGGCAATGTCTGTCAATTCTTAGACAAGCTGTGGACAAAAAGAGAGGAACTAGTGTCAGTTGGCATCAACATCAGTGAGAAAGTTTACTGCTTGACTATTATCTGATCCCTCCCCAATGCCCTCTCCAATTTCACCTTGAGTCAGCTTGCCACTGTGTGCCTGTATGCATCAATGAAGATGATTGAACCTGATACCCAGATCTTGCTTGTTAGTGAAGAGTCGGACCATCAGAAGACAAAGCACATATCTCATAATGACAGCAGAGACCAAGACAAGGCCATGGCCATGACATTGCAGTTCAAGGGAAAAGGATGCAGATGAGGGAGCTGCCCTCCCTGAGGCAACAGGCTGAAACATCTGTGCTGGACCTGTGGGTCAGATCAGCACCTTGCTGCTCACCATGAAAAGCAGAAGGACAAAAAGAAAACCATGACACACCAAACCAGCAGCACAAACATGGTAATAGCTGGGCTGGATGAAGAGGATGCTGTCTTCAGAGTCTTTGAGAATGATGAAGAGTCTATACAAGACTTGGTGACCATCAAATCCAGCAGTGAGGGGGACTTGAGAGCAGAAGATGGGACTTCTGTGGCAGATGACAATGACGATTGGTTCTCAGTTACTGGTGATGACAGTCTGTGGGGCTGTGGATGGGAGGATGAAGTGCCAAGAGGTGATGGTAACAATGCACTGGTCAACTGTGCTTGCCCCACTTTTTCCACTGATGTAGACCTGGAGGAAGCCATGAAGGTCAGTGATCAAGAGAAAGAGACATACCACATCAAACTATATGACTTGGGTACCACCTGCCACATCACCCCAGAATGAGACCAGATGATCGACACAAAGCCAATCCTGCTGAAGTCATTCATGGCAGCAAACCAGCAGAAGCTTGCCACAACAGGCATTGGCAATCTCATCATTGAAGTCCCAAATGGGCTGAACATGTCAAAATTGTGCTTAACAGAAGTGCTGCACTCACCAGAGGTGGGATACACACTCATGTTGATCAGCTGTCTAGATGAGATGGGCCTGGAGATGACTTTTGCACAAGGGATGTACACAATTTGTGACACCAACAGCAAAACAATAGGCCAGATACCTAGATCAGCCAGGGGGTTATATCATGTGGTACATGAAGGCAACCACACAGCAGCTGCAGACAAAAGACTTACTGTCATGCAGATCCACTGCTGATTAGGGCATATTGTTGTGGGTAATAAAAGTCAGGTGGGTGCAAGGTAGGGTGAGTATGTCTGTCCCTGGGGTTCTGTAGGTAAGGCTGTGTGTTGAAAAGGGTTTGCTATGACGAATAGTGTTTTTAGGAAGCAAATCCGGCCAACAACGATGACCAGAAGAGTTCTGGGTGAAAGAGGGTGAGTTTCCGGAGGAGAATGAAGTCCGGATGAGAGCGATATGAGAGTGAAGAGGTCCGGATAATGACTATATCTGAGCGCAATTGATGCTGAGTGACTTAGAATGAAATCCGAGTGATTTCGTGTGTGAAGAAAGACTTAGTTATTCAAAACTAGCCATCCTACAGACTTTATAGTCCAGGTATGCCTGGGACTGTAGCTATAGAGACAGCATAGCACATGTAAAGTAACCAAAAAGGGTGTTGAAACACATGAGAATGTCTGTGAAGGACAAAGTGATAGTCCAACCGGTTTCAAAGTGAAAACCGCTAGTCCGAACCCCGGAAAGGTATCTGCACCGCGTCCGGAGGGAATCCATCTGCATAACATGGTCAGATCAAACCAGAAGTCCCAGTTCTTGCCAAATATGCTTTGGCATACAGTAGTGACTATTGAGAATCCAGAATCCAGAATGCCTGTAATAGAATGCCTGGATGGGCTGACCTTGACTTCCAGAGCACACAGCGGAAGGTCATGGTGTGTGACCAGAAGTTCATCTTTGTTCCAGAGCATCTTGTATCTGAATTCGTGGCTAACTGAGGACAGGTCTTGTCTGGATAACTGGTTAACCTGTACAGTTTTAGTAGGTGGACCGCATACTCTTTTCATAGCAGTTAATTCCCAGAATTGTTTACAGAACTCAGGTGATACAGTGAAAAGATCCTTGACTGGAACTGGTACACTTGTGTCCAGAACTTGATCTAGTACTCATTTCAGCGCTGATTCATCTTCCAGAGGGAAGGAATATCTAAATAGATTGGAACCTGGATAAGTAGATGATGCATTGCCCAAACCCATGTGAGGTAAGGCATTTCCAGTAGGACCAGAAGGGTTGGAAGATGCTGGAGCAATAGTATTGTTGGACATGGTGGAAGGTGTCAATGATGTTGTCTTTGTGGCATTCTGAAGCTCTGGGGAAAGAACTTCCATCTTCTTGGACACAATAGCCACACAAGAATTCAAAGTTGGTACAATAGTGGATTGAGAATTCAGGGTTTGCACCAGAGTGGGTCAAAGGTCTGGAGTTGTTTTCTGGCATGGAACCTGTACTCCATTGAACCTAACTCATTTCCCTTTGTCTTTTGACATGTGATCCACTTGAAAAGCAGCCCAAGCCTGAGTGACATAGGGTTGGAAATCCAGAAGATCCAATTCCAGATAAGTGATAGTTGATACAAATGTGGAGGGATCAAGGTCGAGTAAAGCTGGGGTACTCATATAAGAAGCTGATAGGATGTTGGCAGATATGTGTGGAGGAGGATCCTATGTAAAAGTGTTAGAAGCTGGAGTGGCGGAAGTGGAAGAAGTCGAGGCAGAAGAGGTTGAGGTGGAAGCAGCTTGTTGTGCAATGTAATCAATCACCTCTTGGAGACAGCAACAACTGGCTACATGCAGAATAGGAGAACTATCCAGCAGGTACAGTGACTCCCAAAACTGTTGCAATGTTTGGTAAATTTGCATTGTCCAGGATGTAGCACAGCTGAGCATGGGGATCATGCTTAGTCATGCTGGGATAAAATGTAGTACATACTCTGGGCTACAAGATTGCCCCCTAAGTCATGTGATTTGGCTCAGGGGCTGTGGAGATATGTTTAATATAAGATAGCAATGTCATTGCAACAGTTTTGTAACTGTTAATATAAATAATAGGATCTCAGTCAAGTCAAAGGATAGTTGCTGTTGTTTGGCATTACAAATAGAGACACACATATAAATATCATGTCTGAGTTTGAATTAGCTCACAAACCTCTTTGTTTTCATCTATCATCATCATGAGATCTCTTTCTGCCACACAAAAGAATGTCATCCTCTCTAGGCTTGATGCAGGCCACTCTGCTTACTCTATTGCCTCCCACCTGGGTATTCATGTCTTAACTGTTTCTCAGCTTCACTCAAAAGAGTGTTCTGACCTCCAAAAATCTGCTGGAGGCTGCCCAGCCAAGCTTTCAGCAGCCA
>JBBPLR010000731.1:0-13733 GCA_038089915.1 Sutorius australiensis
AACATGTACATACAGTAGAACTGTATAAAGACCCAAGAGGCTCGCTGGTCAACCCCAGTCAAGTCCTCTTGGAGAGTTCCCCTCTTCTAAGATACGACTCAGTCTACATCTTCTTAGTCGCTGAGCCTAGTGCAACCTAGTCTACTTAGGGTTGTTTCACTTATGTATACCAAAGGCTAAAGAAGATCTGATCAACAAACAAGAAAATTGTGGAAAAAACTGCAGAAGAATTAGTCCCATGAGAATTCTATAGTTTTCTGGATGTCTTTACTAAGAAAGTGTCCAAACGTACGCCATTACGAAAGGAATGGGATCATGCTATCAAAACAAAGCCTGATTTCAAACCTAAAAAGGCCAAATTATACCCCATGAGCATAGAAGAAGAAAAAGAAGTCTCCAACTTCATAGACGACCAATTATGGAAGGGATACATATGTCCATCAAAATCCCCTCAGATGTCCCCAGTATTTTTCATACCAAAGAAAGATGGGAAGAAAAGGATGGTGCAAGACTATCATTACATAAATGAACACACCATCAAAAACAATTACCTGCTCCCCCTTATTAGTCAGCTCATAGATAAGCTGAAAGGAGTGAAAATGTTTACAAAAATGGATCTCTGATGGGGATACAATAATGTACACATAAAGGAGGGCGATGGATGGAAAGCAGCCTTTGTATGTCACAGAGGATCCTTTGAACCCTTGGTCATGTACTTCAGCTTATGCAATTCACCAAGTACTTTCCAAACAATGATGAATGAGATATTTGCCAACATGGAAGGAGTTGTCATTATCTACATAGATGACATATTAGTATTCACAAAAATGGATAACCGAGAGGAACATGATAAGATCATTCTAGAGGTCCTTTGATGACTAAAAGAAAATGATCTATTCATTAAACCAGAAAAATGCTCATTCCGAGTAAAATCTATAGACTTCCTCAGCATGATAGTCTCCAATCAAGGGATTGAAATGGATCAAACAAAGGTCCAAGCAATTAGGGAATGGCCCATTCCCACCAATGTAAAAGGCATGCAAAGCTTCTTAGGATTAGCAAATTTTTATCCCCACTTCATAAAAGATTACTCAATCATCACACAACCCTTGCATGTTCTAACAAAGAAAGAGGAATCTTGGAAGTGGAAAACAAGACAACAAGAAGCTTTCGATACACTCAAGCAAGCATTTATTACTGCACTGGTACTTGCTTACCCAGATAACAACTGCCAATTCCAAGTAGAAGCAGACACCTCAGATTTTGCAACTGGAGCAGTACTCTCCATGGAAAAAGATGGGAAATGGCATCCCATTGCTTACTCATCACATTCCATGACACCAGAACAAAGGAACTACCTAATAGCTGACAAAGAAATGTTAGCCATCATTCTGGCATCAGAACAATAGTACCACTATCTAGAAGGTGCAAGGTTTAAATTTGAAATCTGGAGCAATCATAAAAACCTCCAGCACTTCATGAAGTTCCAAAACCTTAACCGACGACAAGCAAGATGGGCACAATACCTATCAAGATTCAACTATGCTCTAATAAATAAACTGGGCACATCCATGGGAAAAGCCAATGCAGTGTCAAGGAGAGAAGATCATGCAATGGGAGTTGAAAATGACAACCAAGGAATAACTGTCATCCCAGCAGAGCAGATCTCCAAAGCAGAAAAATGTGTCACAATACACAGTGCAGAAGAAGTTCTGTTAGAAAAAATCTGTCAAGCTCAAAACGAGGCCATAGTACCCAATGCTGTAATGGACGAAGAAGGACTAATCAAGGTCTCAGGTAAAATATACATCCTGAAAGGAGACCTACACCAAAAGGTCATAACCCTGTATCATGACAGCACTGTGGCAGGGCATGGTGGACAAGAAAAAATGTTTGAGCTAGTCTCATGATATTATGTGTGGGAAGGGATGAGATCCCAAATAAAAAACTATTGTTCCCACTGTGAGTGCTGCATGCAAATGAAGCTGAGTAATTGCTCCCTGGCAGGCAAACTACAGCTGAACCCCATCCCTGAAGGACCATGGGAGGATATATCAGCAGATTTCATTATGGACTTACCCACCTCAAACAGGTATGACACAATCCTAGTGGTCATAGACTGCTTTTCAAAGGAAGCCATATTCATTCCCACAATGAAGATAATCACATCTCTAGGAACAGCCAAACTTTATAGAGACCACATGTGGAAAGAACACAGACTTCCAAAAACCATTATCTCTGACCACAGACCATAGTTCACCACCCAGATCATGAAAGATCTAGGAAAGGCATTAAAGATCAAACTCCACATGTCCACCACCTTCCACCCACAAATGGATGGACAAATCAAAAGAGTTAACTGTGAATTCTCACAATATCTCCAACTCTATATGGCAGAAAAACAAGATGAATGGGCAGAGTGGCTCAGCCTCACCCAGTTTACATACAACTCCAGAGTTCATTCAGCTACAAAGAAATCGCCATTTAAAATAACACACCTATGAACCACACATGGGAATTGCTCCCACAAAAGCAAAAGCCCCTGTGGCAACAGACTTCTTAGACATGTTTGCAGATATATAAGCACAAACCAAAGAAAACCTAGAAAAGAACCAAAAAAGGATGAAAGATACTGCAGATAAACACCACTCAGAGTCACCTCACTACAAAGAGGAGGATAAGGTGTGGCTAGCCACAGAAAACCTTAACCTACACAACACACACCAGTCATGTAAATTAACAGAATGATGGCTGGGACCATACAAAGTAATCGAAATGGTTGGGGAAAATGCCATAAAATTACACCTCCCCAAATTGATGAAAATACACCTGGTGGTAAATGTATCACAGGTTAAACCCTATAAAGAATGCCTTGAAGGTGCACCTATTTATAAACCTGGACCAGTAGAAGTTAGTAAAGAAGGAGAGGAACTCCACAAGGTTGATCACATAGTTGACTCTTGCTTATATGGAAAAAGACTCAAATTCTTAGTTCACTGGAAAGGACAAGACAATGTAGACCAAACATGGGAACCAGAAGGAAACTTCTTACAAGCAAAAGAAGCAGTTCAGGACTTCTACAAGTCACACCTGAGTGCACCTAAAAGATTGAGGATGACTCAAACAGACTTTACAACATTATTTAACCCTTACAAAAATTATATGGAAGTACCCACACCTTGGTCTCACCTGGAATGTGAACCATAGAAGGGGGGTAATGTTACAAATCATATGCCACATGGGTACTCAAACCCTAACCCTAATGATTCTCACGCCACACAAACACATGTATTTAATCTCTGTAGTCTAGAACATTCCATAAAACACAACTTATTAATCTCCACTTTCATATACCTACATCCATAATACTTTGCCCATGATACATCATCTCATCAGTCAGCATTCCCACTGATGTAGTCATAATTACTCAGCATCTATCCAAACATGTACAAATACTGTAACAGTATATAAACCTGAATATGATACTGAGAGAACCCAGTCAAGTTCTCTTCAGAATACCTTCATCTTCTGCACTTGCCTCTAAGTCAGTATCTCACTGAGTAGTCTGGTCCTTATTGGATTGGAGTTGCCACAGATAGCCCACCCTTGACAGACATCAGCCCACAAACACAGGTTTTCTTGAGGGCTCTTGAAGAGTCTTCACAACACTCAAGTGGTCATGTGCTACCTTTGTCAGGTGCCACAGACTTTTTTGACCAAGCATTGCCACTCCCCTCAGAAGCACCCACACTTTTGTACCCAGACACACCTGTCTGAGAACAGACACCTGACCCCAATGATTTAGGGTCACCCTTGTCAGAGGACACCCTCATCCCCCAAGGGCAAATCAAGGAATACCAGAGACAGTTCAGCCAGTACCAGTTAGACTGAGACAACCACCTTGCCTTAGAAGGGAGGTTAGAAGGATCACCAGCAGAGATAAGGAACACTGGTTGGCAACTTGGAGAGTGGAGGAGAGAACTGCTAGACCAAGTGCACTTGAGCTGATGGACTTGGATTCATATTTCACAGTGACAGACACCATACGACCTGAGAGATCATCATACTCTACAGAAACCAAAGAGGTACTGGAGGATATAAAAATCTTTTCTCCTTTAAGTCACCCTATAGAATTGGTACCAGTCTCATACCCTTGCATGAGACAGCCTATGTACCATCTTATCAACTACCTCTGAATAGATTTCAAATATGTCCAACTGGAATTGGGCAAACATTATTGCAGACAAATTCCTCTCATGGGAAGAAAGATGTGGTGCTCTGGTGAACACCATAAACATTGTCATCAACTCTGCCAATGTGAATGAGCAAAGGATCATCACAACAGAATGAGAAGCCACCCTGGCACAAGCATGCCTGGAATGGGCCATTCTCAGGGCTGCCACAGCCAGCAAACAAATCCTTGAGCTAGAAACTCATATCAACATCCTTGAAGGGCAAGGTCAGAGGGCAGGCCCCTCTATGGAAGGTCAACAAGACCAAGACCAAGACCAAGCCCCATCTACCTCCTCAAAGGTAGAAATATTTGCTGACCCAGGTGCCTACAATGGCACTTACACAAAGTTTGAAGAGTGGTGGGCCCACATGAAAGGCTGGCCCTGCACAAACTCAATGGCAACTCTGCTGCCATCCTCCAAGGCAGTTGCTGCCATCCTCTCACAACTAAAGGGAGACAAGGCAGGCAACTTTGCCCAAGTATGATTGGGACACCTCTATGACCCCCACAAGGGTTACATGTGGGTGATCCTGGAATTCAAGATGCAATCTCTGTTCTGAATGTCCAACCAAAATGTCTGGAACATGAAGAAGCTTGAAGAGCTTACACAAGGATGAATGAGGATTGACAACTTTATCATCAAATGGCAATCAAAGTTTGAAAGATCAGGAGTTGCCCCCTCTCATGCAATTCACCTCCTGAAGACAGGAGCCTTATGATGAGAGATCATTGACAAGATGGGCAGATCAAATCTGCTCTCCAATGATCTTGACAAGTTCCTTGCCAATGCACAGACTGTTGGTAATAACCTGGAATTGATCAACTTCCTAACTGGAAAGAGTCAGGTCTGGAAGGATTATGAATCAAGGTCCCAGAAGGACCCTAATGCCATGGATTTTTCCACCACCACAAGCAGAAAACCCAAAGGAAGGGAAGGAAGCACTCCGAAATGCTTCAATTGCAAAAAGACTGGACATGGTGCAGACAAGTGCTATGACCCCAAGATCGTTTGCTCTGAGTGCAAATTCCTCAGAGGTGATCACAAGTACTCTCACTCCAGAAGCAAGGGCAAAGGGCCAGGTGCCCCTTCCAGAAAAGCACACATGGTTGTATCTGACTTGGAAGAAGAAATGATCTCCCTGGAGATCCATGACACTATTGACTGAAAAGTCAGAAAACTACTGAAGAAATCCAAGGCTGCCAAGCCTGAAAAAGAAGACAAAGACTGGTGACAATTGATTGCCAAGATGTCATGGCAAGAAGCTGCAGAATATTTGAAATCAGAAAAAGCTTAAGCCCAAGGACCACTGGGTACCCAAGGGCAAGCTCCCCAAATAGGTATAACATTCTGGAAACAGACTCTTATGATACATCTGTAGATTTGAATGACACTGACTCCACTGACTCTTCAATAGAATCAGATTTTTCTTCTACATCACTGTCATATGGGTCTTCTTCTAGTAAGGAGCTCACCAGGGACATTACACCAGGGCTTAATTCATCTATTACATCAAATCCCCAAATCCCAGCTGATGACATCTTTGTCCAAAACATGTGGCCTACACAAGAGATCAATATGAAGATAAAGATCTCCCTGCATGGAAAGGACAAGAACTGGACAATGGCAGATGCCCTCTTAGACAGCAGAGCTAATGCCATATTTATCAATGCCACATGGGCAAGAAAAAACAAAATACCCTTGACCCCACTGAAACAACCAATTCCTGTCTTCAATATTGATGGAACAAAGAACTCAGCTGGCAGCATTATGCATGCCACTGATATCATCATTGATTACAAAGAACATTGGGAATGCATCACCATGGAAGCCATGGACCTTGGAAAAAATGCTTTCATCCTCAGATACTCCTGGCTGAAGCTCCACAATCCTGATATAGACTGGTCAACAGGCACAGTCAGATTAACCTGTTGCCCACAACACTGTCATGCCTTGCAGGACAAGTCACACTTTCTCCAACTTCTCAAGAAGCAGGAGGAAGACATCCAATACCAGGTGTATGAAACCATCCATGGCCTAGAGGAAAAGAAGCAAAAGGCAGATGCTGAACCAAAGGAAACTGCTAAAGGGCTAGTCCCAAAGCAGTATCACAAATACCTAGATGTGTTCCACAAGAAAGAATTGGAATGGATCCCAAAAAGGAAATCTTGGGATCATGCCATCAATCTTAAAGACACGTACAAACCCAAGAAAGGCAGACTGATTCCCCTCTCTCCTGGAGAGCAAGAGGAAGTCTCTGCATTTATAGATGATCAATTATAAAAAGGGTATATCTGACCCTCTAAATTGGAACAGATGTCACCAGTGTTCTTCATACCCAAGAAGGACAGAAAGAAACAGATGGTCCAAGACTACTATTACCTTAATGAACACATGGTCAAAAGTAACTACCTGCTACCATTGATCATGCAGCTTGTATATCAACTAAAAGGAGCTGAGCTCTTCACAAAAATGGATCTACAATGGGGTTACAATAATGTCCACATCAAGGAAGGAGACAAATGGAAAGCTGCGTTTGTCTGCCACTGTGGAGCCTTTGAATCCATTGTGATGTACTTTGGCCTATGCAATTTGCTGGCCACATTTCAAACCATGGTCAACAACATCCTCACTGACATGGAAGACAACAACATCATGATATTCACAAAGATGGATAACCAGGAAGAACATGATAAGATTGTGCTGGAAGTCCTCCATCATCTCAGAGAGAACAACCTATTCATCAAACCTGAGAAGTGCAACTTCTCAGTCAAAGAAGTCAAGTTCCTTGGCATGACCATGGGACAAAACAGTATCAAGATGGACATGGCTAAAGTAGATGCTATTTTGAAATGGCCCACTCTGTCCACCATCAAACATGTTCACTCATTCCTGGGCTTAGCCAATTTCTACTGGAGATTCATCAAAGATTACTCCCAAATGGCAAGACCCTTAAATGACCTTCTAAAAGGAGACACAAAATTCCATTGGGAAGAACCCCAACAAACAGCATTTGATATGCTAAAGAAACCTTTCATGAAAGTGCTAATCTTGGCCTACCCTGATAATGATTGCAAATTCCATCTAGAAATGGATGCATCTGATTATACCATGGGAGCAGTGCTCTCTATATTCAAAGATGATAAATGGCATCCCATTGCCTTCTCATCTCACTCCATAAACCTCACAGAGCAGAATTACCCCATTTGTGATAAGGAGATGCTGAGCATCATCCAATCACTTGAACAATGGTGCCACTATCTAGAAGGCACAAAATACCAATTTGAAATATGGAATGATCATGCAAATCTTTCCTATTTCATGCAATTGCAGAACCTCAACTGCAGGCAGGCATGTTGGGCACAGTACCTAATGAGGTTCAACTATCTATTCCTATACAAGCCTGGAGCTACAAACACAAAGGCCAATGCATTAAGCTGTCACCCTGATCATGCCCAAGGAGTCAAGAATGACAACAAGGGCATCACCATGATTGACCCCAGACAAATCCAGGCTATGCCTCAACAAGGCAGCACCCAGATTTAGGATGATGGGGATAACCTCATTTCACTCATTCATGCAAAGACAGTGCTTATGAAAGAAGCAATGGTTTGTGAGATCTGTGAACAAAATGACACTGCCCAAATCAAAAACAAGCTTATCTATATTGATGACAGGATCTTTGTATCCAATGATGATGAACTTCACCTCACTATCTTGCAAGCATCTCATGACATTCCACCAGCTGGACATCCAGGGTATGACAAAACCCTAGACCTGAAACAACCCAAAACCTAGGGGGCATAGTAGCCCCTGAGTCGTTAATGAACTTCTAGCTAGATCCTGTGTTGGGTATCTACCATCTAGGTAGAGGAATGGGACTTTATGAGTCAAGGGCGGAATATGCCCGAGAGCTCGCCTGAAGCTTTGGGGAAGACTTCAAGGTGAACTAGACTGGAGGATGTCCAGTGTAGTCGCCTTGCTTTATATACATCTACTCTATGTACACCCGTGTATGGTAGATCTAATAGATATACTAATAGTCCATATGATAAATAGTAAATCGGAAGATACGGTCTAAGGGTTAATAAATAGGAATAGAAGAGGGTAGCCTGAGTAAGCGTAGAGACGGAGCAGTACAGGGTCTAGTCTGCGCGAGAGTGAAGCGAGGTGGCATGCAGCTTTCCTCCTGCCGCCACCTCAATCACTCAAGCTACACACAGAGCAACGCTTTTCTTCATCCTAGAACAGCTACATACTATGAGCAACCCACACCTTGAAGCACAACCAGATTATGCTCAACCAGAATTTGCAGACGCGAGACTCATTTTCCTGTAGAAGGAAAAACGAATGAAGAGGCAGCGGCCCTACTCAAGGAAGTATGGAAGTTCAACCACAAGAAAGCCTGTGCAGCCTGGGATCAGGCTAAACAACTGGATGAAGAGCAGTGTCAGCAGCGCCAAAGAGAGGAGCAAGATCTCAGAGATCAGGAGTGCCAGCTCGCACAGCAGGAGGAGCGCAAGAAATATAAGAACAAGTTTGCTCCGATCCCGAATAGACCCCTGCCAGCTCACACTCTCCTCCTACCACCGCAGCATGCCCTTAATAAGCTATGCAAGGGCGAATACATACCACTCTATTACTTCACCAACAAGGGCATCAAGGAGGCTGAGGACGAGACCCCAAACCTCGATGAGGAAATCCTCACCCTCACCCAAGTGGAAGGAGGCCCCGTATGGCAATCCGCCGCAGCCGTAAAGGCCAAAGAGTGCAAAACCCCAGACGAGGACTTGTCATGGGAGGAATTCAGTGAGGCCAACTACCGCATGCTGAGAGCGATGGCCCAACAGGAATAGCCACAAGAACGCATCACCATGCAAACGAGCTCTACTGCTATATCAAGCACGCATCCATAAGCAATGGCATCAAATAATTGGCACCCCGGAAGCCTTCAGCCTACTTCCCCTGAGCGAACACCACCTTCTGAGCTTTCAGAAAAAACTCAGAGATGCAGCACTCAATTTGCAGATCAAGACACTAAAAAAGGTCAGTACTCAAAATTGAGTACGACTTGAGCTTACTGTCCCTGCCATCCTTTACGCATGCAATATACATATCCGAACCTGTACACTACTCCTGCATAATCTCACCCAATACAAATCCCATCCCGAACCCGCACGCGGGTTCTACCCATGCGGCCACTCTCAGGATGCGAGATGACTAAAACTGGTGCGTCGAAATCCCACCCACCTGCATGTCACCTTGCCATGTGCATGATGACAGATCAATGCCAGAGCCTCCGCATCGGCTTCCACTCCCACAGTGGACTACAAGCCTTCACATGCCTGCTCCTTCAGTGCCTCCAAACGCCCCCTCTCACCCTCGCATGCCACCGGTGCAGACACAGCACAGACCAAGAGAACATGATCCTTTCATCCCGACCAATCTCACACCAGCATCAAAACCAAAGCCAAGGATAGTGAATCTGCTATGCTCCCAGTCTGTGTCATCTGCCTCAGGCGAGAAAAGCACAACATCCCTGTCATCGCATGCCGAGCCAGGCGAACATGGGATGATGCCTTTGATACCCTCTGCGAGCGCCTCAACAAGGCCCTGCGAATTAGAGACTCAGGCGAGATCGTTTGCAGCTTCTGGCAGAAAGAATCAGGCTGTACCCAGAAACATGACCACAAGCACCTCTGCTCAGGATGCCTCGCAGCTACGCATGGAGCTAGCCAATGCCCTAGAGCACAGAAAGGTACACCCGTGAACGCCCTATAAAGCAGAGGCTTGGGAGCAAGCCCTGCAGCAGGCCCTTTCCCCAGAGCAGGCACAGGGCGCCTTGGATGGCCTCCAATGCAGTTTCATAGTAGGGTTCCCTAACATCTCGAGTGTACAGTCCCCTCCAAATAGCACATCCATTTCACTTTATCAGAATGAATTTAATGAAATCGTACATAAGGAAATAAGCAAGGGCCACTACATCGGCCCATACCCATTTCACATCATAGAGGATGTCCTAGGCCCCTACCAAACCTCTCCACTCACGCTAATTCCAAAACCCGGACGCCCTGGCAAGTTTCAACTCATACAAAATTTCTCCTTTCCGCACAACCCCTCCAAGGCATTCCCAAACCAATCCATCAATGCCAGCATCAACACCACACATTTCCCATGCATGTGGGGAAAATTCTCCACAGTCTTCCAGCTGATAGCGAGATTACCCCCAGGATCAGAAGCAGCAACAAGGGATGTTGCGGAAGCCTACTGAACAATCCCACTCCACTCATCACAATGGCCAGCCGTGGTAGTCAAGATATCTGAAGCACAAGGATGCATCGATACATGTGCAGCCTTTGGGGCCTCACCCTCCTGTGGCGCATATGGAGTAATAGCAGATGCAGGTGCCGAAATACTTAGAAACAGAGGAATAGGCCCGCTAGACAAGTGGGTTGATGACCACATCTTTTTTCGCATCCCAAAAGAACACCTGGAAACTTACAATACAGCATGCAGAGAATGGTCAGGGCAATGCATCCCAGGAGATCAATCACAGTCAAGCAGTAGGATATGGTTTCAAGGCGTGACCGCCCAGGATGGCACCACAGAGGAGGCCAGCGAAAATCAAGCTCACCCAATTCGTGACCTCTCCAATCACTCCCCATGCTCAGAATGGGACAGAAGATTTACATACTGCATCGACGACATCAATTGAGTAGCACAAGAGCTAGGTGTGCCCTGGGAGGCCTCAAAGGACCAACCATTTGGGCCAACCACTATATACATAGGCTTTCTGTGGGACCTAAGTACACACACCATCACATTGACGAAAGAAAAATCAAACAAATACATAGGAGCCATATAACAATGGCTTCAGTGTGAGCGACACACCCTCAAACACGTCCAAGAAATGTATGGAAAATTGCTGCACATCTCGGCAATCATACCACAAGGACGAGCCTATCTAACAGGGCTAGAAGCAATGTTAGCCACCTGTACCCAACATCCTTTCACTCTCTATCACCCAGACAAGCGAGTGCATGGTGATCTCGCTTGGTGGCTACAGAGGCTGAAAAGTGGCAACGTGGCAAGACCAATAGCACTCCCTCCCAGCTTAATCGATCTACACACTTTCTCAGATGCCAGTTCTGGCCTTGGAATCAGCAATATCATTGGTCAGAGATGGCGGGCCTGGCGACTCATACCAGGGTGGCAAACTCTTCATGGACGACGAGACATCGGATGGGCAGAAGTAGTGGGACTCGAGCTCCTCACTTATGCTCTCCACACTACACTCGAGTTTCCAAGTCACACCATCTCGTACTGTGACAACTTGGGTATTGTCGATGGCTGGCACATTGGCAGGCACAGAAATGGAGCTGTCAATGAAGTATTCAAACGAATCCACCAATTTATCAAAGGACCAAATCATGTACAAAGTATCACCGTATGATGGGTCCCGAGCACAGACAACCCAGCCGATCTCCCATCTCGTGGCACATACAGCACTCCAGACCAACTCCTTCCTGCCTTTGCAATCCCCCCAGGCTTGCATGATTACATCATCAGGGCCGAACAACCACTGTCAGCCAAGGAGCTGTGGCTATTCAGAGAGGGAGCCTACTCTGCCAGTGCGTCTCGAACCATTGAATGTATTAGAGCTAGATAGGAGGCAGACGAACTATGCAGAACCCAGGCAGACCTCGAACTCGACCTCATACATCGCACCCTCATCGAAGACACCCAATGATGCACCACAGCGTTTCAACAGGCCCATTGAAATAGCCAAACCAACAGGAGCCTCACCTAGAACACGTCCGTACCCTCCCAATTTAGCCCCACACCCTTCCCCACACTGCCCACACTGCCCAGCAAGAGACAGGCTCCACCTATGGTTACCACACCAGGCCAAACAAGCACACCAAAACCAATCGCCAGACACACATCCTATTTCAGATGACGACCTTAAGCACATCCTGCTCGTCATAGGTGCATCATGGGAAGAGAGCACCAGAGAGCTCTACAGTACAGGACTGCTAGTCTTTCATGTATACTGCGACTTAAATGCAATCCCAGAATCAGAGCACTGCCCAGTATCTTGCCCCCGGCTCATTGCCTTTGTAGCCAGCCTAGCTGGGGCATACGTAGGTTCGACTATAGCCAACTACACAGCCACAGTCAGGGCCTGGCACTTATTGCACGGTTTCACCTGGAACATCGATGCAGATGAACTAAAATGGACGCTACAAGGAGCAAACAGGTTGGCGCCCAGATCATCGGCCAAACCCAAACACCCACCAATTACTCTGGAGAATCTAAAGATCATCTGCCGAAACCTCAATCCACAGGACCCTTGTGACACAGCTATCTTGGCCTGCCTCACCTTCATATTCTACAGCGTAGTCAGATTGGGAGAATTCACCGTCCCAGCAATAACAAAATTCAACCTGGACAGACACATAACCAGGAAGCACCAAGCCTTTGCACAAGATGGCGAAGCGCGCAAAGTCATAAAGTTCGACATTCCATTCACCAAGTGCAGCTGAGAGAAAGGTGAAAAAGCCCAATGCGCCCCCCACCCGGGATGCATCACTGATCCTGAAGCAGCACTTTGAAACCATCTCCGCATTAATCCAGCGCCCGAGTATGCACACCTCTTTGCCTGGCGACACCTGAAAGGCCTAAGACCACTATCGAAAACTGAAGTCATAAGCCAAGTCAGTGCCATTGTAAAGCAACATCAAATCACGGACTTCAAAGGACACAGCCTACGCATCGGCAGCACATTACACTATCTGCTAAAAGGGATACCCTTTGAGGTCGTCAGAATCATGGGGCACTGGGCCAGCAACGCCTTCACCCTCTATCTCTGAGAACACGCCCTAATCCTTGCACCCTTCCTATAGGCCAATCCAGAAATCTTCGAGGCCTTCAATCACATAGCCATGCCCCCAGTTCGTTAACATGAGTAATTCACCACCTCGCCCGCTCCTAGTCGATGGGTGCCCTCGCTAGCCACTGTAGAATGAAAAGGTCAGGTGGGTGCGAGGTAGGGTGGATATGTCCGTCCCTGGGGTTCTGAGGGTAAGGCTGTGTGTTGAAAAGGGTTTGCTACGATGAATAGTGTTTTTAGGAAGCAAATCCGGCCAAGAACGACGACCAGAAGAGTTCCGGACAAAAGAGGGCGAGTTTCCGGAGGGGAACGAAGTCCGGATGAGAGCGCTATGAGAGCAAAGTGGTCCGGATAACGAGTATATCCGAGCGCGATCGATGTTGAGCGACTTAGAATGAAATCCGAGTGATTTCGTGTGCGAAGAGAGACTTAGTTATTCAAAACTAGCCATCCTACAGACTTTATAGTCCGGGTATGCCCGTGACTGTAGCTATAGAGACAGCGTAGCACATGTAAAGTAACCAAAAAGGGGTGTCGAAACACATAAGAATGTCCGCGAAGGACGAAGTAATAGTCCGAATGGTTTCAAAGCGAAAACCACTAGTCCG
>JBBPLR010000732.1:0-13728 GCA_038089915.1 Sutorius australiensis
CTTGTACCGAAAATCTGATCAGACCTCAGGGCACAGGGACACGAGTGGCTGAAACAGATCAAACGTCACGGATCACCGATGGGCGGCGCACAAGGTGATCAGCACAATCGCGGATACCAACTCCGTGGGGTCCCCCTTGGCTTCTCCTATGTACCACAGCTCTTCTCAAGCTCTTCCTCTTCCTTTCTTACGCGCCCAGTGGCAGCCTCCAGCGCTCGACGTCGTCTTTCCTCAACCGAGTCGCCCGGTGGTATCCCATTCCCTCCAAGAACGTAAATCAATGCCTCAGCTTCCTCGTTTGATGAGGGTTGATAGGCACCTCTCAAATCCGAGAGGTAGTGCGTTCCGCGGTTTTCCGCAGCCTCGAACTCTGCAACTTCCCTGTTGAGCTGCGAGTTGAGTTCTTTGAACTTGAATATGTCGGGTCACTGATCAATTTCAGTTCTCGTCAAGCAAAGTGGGGATCTTACATTATTATCGTGATCGCCCCACACATTGTGTGCTAGCTCGTGGCAAAGCACACGACGCACTTCCAGGTACGGTCTGAAGCCATCATACGCATCTGTCCGTATGCGCAGTTTGATCGCTTGTCCCGCACCAACGTTAAGCCCTAGCAGATGAGGTTGCTCATGGGGTGCGAGCTCAGTCAGCACACCGACGGAAAATTTGTGTTTCTGCATGATATGTCGGATCGCTGGATCTTGCGAAAGTTTCGACAACCGTTCGGACGCTGTTTCTGGCTTTGGCAAGTGACTCAGCGGTTCGATCTTGTGGAAGACGTATGTTGTCGAGGCAACGGTGGAAGAAGCCGTCGAGCGGACCTACGATCAGGATCGAGTTTAGCCTTCAAAAGTTGTTAGTGCGCGTGAACAGACGGACCTTGACCTGTGGTTTAAGAGCCCGTTCGCGCAATATCCTCTCCCTTCGTTGATGTTCCGACTCGGTCGCGTTCAAGGAACCCATCTCCTGCGCAGTCGATCCTAGCATCTGGACCTTCATCCCATCACGAAGACCAATCTGGGCCAACGTGAGGTTATCTACGTGCTGGACCTTCTTTCCCCGAAACAAGAGTTTCTGGAGAGAGGGAGGTACCGAGGTTAGCTCTTCCAACTGGGCTTCTAAACGCGTCAGAGGCGCATCGGATGGCAAAGAGACCTCGTGTGTTGTACCACGAAAGCTGATTGAGAGTGAGATCGTTTGCGAAGTCGCCAAAGACATGAGTGTGGAATATGGGAGACGATGCTACTCATGATAGCACAAGTGACTGAGTAAGCGAATTGGTGACGAAGCCGGTTATGAACGGCATTTCTCACGTCCCCCACAGGGTGCTACCTTGCGACCTGGTAGACTCGCAGCAACTCATTAGTAGGAACATAAACAGTGGGTGACCCGGGGCGAGCAGACCATGGCGTCTTAACCAGAGCAAATCAAGACTCGGAAGAAATACGCCAGGATAAAAAGGCACAACCCGCGCTGGACACTACCAGTGACAGGCCTTAGTACTATGGGTGTTCCCGCACATGAAGAAACAATCAATTCCAGCTTCACCTGTGAGAGCGGCTAGCGACCCGTACATCCCCCTATCTTAATAGTGGTCTGCAGGGATGTGCATGAAATGAGCTTGGAACAAGCATCTCGAGGTATGGGTCAGGTCGATCACCCGCGTCGAGCTCCATGTCTCACGAGGGAGCTGACTGAAGAGCAAGAACACCCCGCCGGACGCTCGACCGAGTCACATCTCGATAGTGAGAGAGTACACTTGTAACAACAGCTTTCATACAAGCGCATGTCATGAATGTGACCACTCAGGTTTGCGTTTTTCGGCAAACGCGGTCATACCTGGAATATGTCAGGTTGTCCTCTACTTGATAGAAACATTTTCACAGTGCTTACCTTCTTTCTGGTCCTTTGTTGCGAACAAGGCGTGGAATAACCTGCGTTCGAACCTCAATCCTTCCGCGAGCGACAGCTCAGACGCAGCATTGACCGCCTCCTTTCCAGCGGCCACCGCGACACGACCCTTGTCAGCGATACTTTCTGCCATCTGAATCGCAGCGTTGAGGACTCCAATGTTCTCTGGTACGACCCTGCTGACAAGTCCCCATTTTTCAGCTTCGTCTGCGTCGATCATACGACCCGTGAGGACCAATTCCATCGTGCGAGATTTACCGATGAGACGTGCGAGTCGTTGGGTGCCACCGCCGCCAGGAATAACGCCCAGGTTGATCTCGGGTTGCCCGAGCTTTGCAGACGGGGAGACGAGGAGTATGTCGGCTTGCAGCGCCAACTCAAGACCCCCACCGAGCTACAATCATCAATGCAAGCTAGCCTGTGGGGGGGCGTCGGTACATACCGCATAGCCATTGACTGCAGCGATGACAGGCTTGCCGAGTTTAGAGATGACCTCCCAGTTGGAAAGGAAGTTGGACGTGTAAGCTTCGGCGACTGAAAGGGGCAATGAGCAAACTTTGACAAGGGGAAGAGCGTAGACAGTACATGACTTGTCCTTCATCTCCTTGATGTCAGCTCCGGCTGGGTGGTGGTTTCGAGTAGGTTTAGACACGCAACCGCACAGTTGACTGGAACGTATCACACACCCGCGAATGCCCTCTCTGAACCTGTAAGGACCATGGCACCAATATTGGCATCACCGTCCGCTTCTTTCAACGCACTCGCGATATCCCTGAAATGTGCAGCGTTGAGGGCATTCAAGGCCTTGGGTCTGTTGAGAGTTATGAGAGCCACCCCCGGCTTGGGTCTTGATACTAGCACATTCTCATAACGTGCAGACAACGAAGTCGAGAAGCAACGAGCAGGACCTACGAGTCGCGTGGCGCGGATGGTATGACGAGACACAGTGGTGAAAGACATGATCAAGGTCTCAGACAAGCAATATTACCACTGCCAAGTGACGGCAAATGGGAACACAAGGTAAGCTCCGAGCGTAGCCCCACGAATCCCACGAGTCCAGGTTCGAAGGATATATCGAACAAAATGTTCCAAGTCGCGCTCGCACAGAGACAATTCGGACTCGTTACGACAACAGGATACTTTAACATGTTGGATTAAAAGGTTTGTGAAGAGTTCAATGAACTCATAGATTGTGCTCCCACGCCTATGTGCAACTACTTCAGTGGATCGCCAGTGTCTCACCAGAAACAAAAAGACCGGTCAAACGCCAAGGCGTGTAAACCAACCACCTCAACCTTGGGTGTGATCAAAACCATAGTACTACACACCCTGGAAATAGTCCCTATCACTTGGCTCGGTTTCAAATCATGGTGGTGAGTTTATAAGTTTGCCGGGGGTCTGACCGACACTTTGCACAGCTGGTGGTTGCCAAGAGGGACGTGTGATTATTTTTCTGATTCTAAAGGCCGTCACGCATCGCTACTGGTAGGGCCAGAACCCCGCATTGACCGGATGACCGTGTCGGTACACAGGCTGTGGTAACGACTCAAGTATGCCTTAGCCAGTCCACCCCCTCCGGGTCTCGCCGGTTCTGGAAGCATCCTGCCCTCGTATTAGACATCATCGTATCTTTCTGTATTCACATCCACCATGAGTTCAAGCTGTTGCGAGCTCCTCACGCGGCAACCGGTCTTCCCACCCGAGGGCGTTGTTCTGCGCACCATGAGAGCATCCGACCTCCCTCAGGTACGCACGCTGCATGTGGGTACCCTTCCTCTCTCCAACGTGTGATGTTTTCCGTCTCACCGCTGTGTAGCGCAAGCTCTTACCCGTCTCTTATCCGACGGCGTTCTTCATCCAACTTCTTATCAACCCGCAACGGCTCTGTTTGGTTGCAACAGACTGCAGCGCTATCGTTGGCTTTGCTTCGGCGGCCATGGGTCTCTTGCAGCCAGGCTCATCTGGAGAGGACGCACGGGGTATCCTTGCCGATCGGGTGTGCTCCGAATCACATTCCGATATCCCCCGGTCACAGATTACCCTTCTCACACTTGGCGTTCTGCCTGAGTATCAACGTAAAGGAATTGGGCGGTCGCTGGTGCACGGGGTAGTCCAACGTCTGGAAGTATCATGCACAGCTGCTCTACCGCCATATCGCCCTGTGGTATGCGATCAGACTTCCACCAAAGATAACAAGACTGCCGTTCTCGTCCAAGTACAAGTTTCCAATTCCAATTCCGCGGGAAAGTGTTTCTATACACACCTCGGGATGATGGATCAGCAGGGTTTTGATAACCTACGGCTCCACGTCGGACTCGGGTCACGAACGTCCGTTATGGCGGGGGTGATATGTGTATAAGTGGACTGAAAGTACTAAAGTAACTTATAATCCGTAATAGCCATATCTGAGAGCTCCATTCAATCAGCGTTCGAGTCGGCGAGCTTATATTGTCAGATGCGTACATACGGGGCGTGCGCGTACGATGGAGTTTCGAGACGCGTTGGACTCGGACATGTGTTGTAGGTGAGCCACGCTAGATCCCGGTGACGGTTGACTCGGTTGTGTCAATGACCTGTCATACAAGCTTTATAATGTGTGTGACAACAACTCTATTTGACGCGTTGACGTTTTCTTGTCTCCATTTCCGAGTGCCATGCTGTCAGAATGATTACTCTTGACTGATGAGTGTGGCAAACACAGTCTTGATCAGTGCGGTTAGTGAAGTGACTCGGGACGGTGCTGAATCTAGGCACCTGGCACTTCCTAGTCTTGGGGTGCTTGTACCACTCATCCGGAGCGTTTCAGGCAGGCTGAAGAAACTTCAAACGACCCCACATGTACAAAGTACAAAACCCAATTTAACAGGTGGGACCTGACGGCGCTACCAATATCCCGGGAAGATTAGCCTGTTATGGAGCTGATACTTGGAAACGTGGTGCTATGTATGATCCAGGGTCCATCCTCTGCGGAGATGAAACGAGACCGTGGCTTAGTTCACGCGTGTCGCTGAAACTTGATCAAGTAATCACAGTAAGTCGAGGAAGTGCAGGGTGAGTAGTTTCTGTGACTTTCCAATCCAAAAACGTTCCGAAACACAGGCAGGTTAAAGGGAAAAAACTGGGCTGGTTTCATGGTTTCATGGTCCCGGTATGACTCATGTATGCCGCTGGAACCCAGCACTCTGGTTTTGCCCCACGCGCTGCGGCACATTCACGACGGGCATTGTTGGTTATCCCGTGCTGACAGGCTGTTAGAGCGGTCTCGGCGTCGGCGATTGGACCTGGGTAGATGTCTTTCACCCCACTACTCGGGCCTCCGTTTTAGTTAGTTTAGGTCGTCCGTCGTGTCCTTAACCCCGACGTTTTTAAAGTGTTCACCTACAAGCGAGTGTTCGTGAAGTGTCATGGTTTCAGTGCCGCTTAATACCATTTATCAAGGCTGTTCGCCTTTCTAGGGAACTCCTTGTTTCTGTATGATTATCTCATTACTTTTTCGCTTGAGGTGGGTTCAATTGTCAACAGGTGTCATACCATCCAGGGACATTAGTCAAGGCACTCCAGTATGAAAACTTGACCGGATAGACATTCCTTGTGCTGGAGGAGACAGGTCACCTGAGTCGTAACTCTCAACAAGTATATCTCCCTTCGTATTTCCGCCTCGCCTGTCGAGCCCAGTCGGACCCTGGTTTTGTGCGGCCTTCAGGCTGGGGTGTGCGTTCTCCTTGGTGTTTATCAATACGTCGTGAGTACACGGATTGCCTTCGAAAACCTTCCTTTTTGGATAACGGATCATAGTTTTGGTTGTGATGCGTGCTTGTGCAATTCTGGGATGCAAGCACAAGCATTACGTTGTTGGCGAATATGCTGCTTTGCCGTAGCGATCCCGGCGGTGGCACATGTGAGTACTAGTATTGTCAGTTGAAACTTTGTTGGCCCAATTGGTGTATCGGAGCCTTTGGCAGCTCCTCAGTTGAAATATCTCGATGATGAAATTGGTATATGCTTTGCCCCTAGACCCGTATGTCGTTTTCCATTTTCCTTGACCTCATTCTAAGGTCTTGCAGTTCGTCTCATATTCTCCAGCGAATGCTATAGATAATACCGTGGGTGTTTGGACGTAGCGGTGCTACAGTCCTCATGCATGAGGCAGTGCCGTGGCCAGAGCCCGTCGCAATTGATCCGTCTTCCTGCGCGTGATGGTCGGGACAATGATTAATTATTTGCGTCCTTCTCCCTATTCTGATCCAGTATTCCAGCCGCCTGGTTTTATCTCGTAAGGATGTACTGCTGAGCGACGTCGACCTAACGTGTATGCAAACGACTCTGTTCAATGTCCTGTTCTTCATCATATGTTGGTGGGTTATTTCTCATCCAGCATGTCCTTCGTTGTCGACTCACGCGTATTGCGATCAGGACGGTCTACCGTCTAGCAAGGATGTCGCTACGGCCTGCCAGTTTTCTCGATTCTGCGTTAGCCATATCAAACTGACGAAAACCACGTTCGATAAAGGACCCGAGAAACGAAATACCTGTATTGTGGGCTCATTTTTCAAACGCGGGTACACGTACCCCAACGATGCACTCATCATCAGCTTTACGTATCCTATCCTTTCCGGGGTAAAAGTCTTGTACTCGACCTTCGAAGATTCCCGGCGCAAACGACTTCGACACGTGGTATCAGCCGAGAGATACGCAGACAAATGGCAGCGATAGAAGGAGGGCTAGACTCCCCGTCGGATCCGGATGGGGGTATGGAGCTGGAAGCACTCGGAACGAATCGAGTAACACTGAAACATGCTTGACGTGAACTTTATGGTTGCAGGCAGGGAACATCTTTTGTCCGATCGAAACGTACACCAGAATTTTTATACGCTTACGAGAACTGAGAATAGGACGACGCCTACATAGACATAATGCCTTTTTTCATTCGCGTTTTTAGTTGGGCCTCTTTGGACGTCGCTCCGTCCGCTGGGCGGTGAGGGGCAAGGGGGCGAAGCGCTTTTCGGCCCGGGACGGGAGCCCGACTTCGGGTATGGTATGGGCTGCGATGGCGGCGCGGATGCGCGTGTGCATGATGGTCGGGCTCGTGCGCTCCGGATACCAGTGAACTGCAAGGTACCGGAATGTGAATGGAGGCAGAGCATGGGCGGGCCCTGCGCTGATCGAACGGGTGAGAACGAGCGGTGCGGGAAGGACGCTGAGCGACGAGGGGGTGGCGCAGAGACGGGAGGTGCTGCCACTCGCTTTCCCGTGCCCTGCTGCAGCACAGTACGTCCCATCATGTTCATATTTTAATGAACTGTTTCATCTTCTCGGTAAATCGGAGCCACCTTGGAAACGGACTCCGCAACCAGTGTGCCATTCCAGCACCAGTTGCCAAGGTTTCCTGTCACGATTCTTTTGTTGTCTTTGACTTGACATTTCATGTCTCCGAGCCGCTCATGAACATTCAAACACGCCTAGTCGGGTTTGCATTCTTACCGAGCACTTTCGATACAGCTTTCGACCGTCGCTTGAAACGCGCAAGCACACAGTGGAAGCTGTCAACTGTTCCTGTCGCCATGTCATTTCATGGACTATTCCCCTGCCGAGCGTTGACGGCGTACAACCACTGACATCCGGCAGCCCCGGGGCTTACACCACATGTCACCGCGAACGTCATGTCAGAGATCGCCGGTCACCCGATGATGCACCGGCGGTAGGGCGAGCTAGACGTCAGAGCTGGGGCTATGTAACTTGTTCTCCCTTTTCTTCCACTTCACTGCTCAAACCTCAGACAGGTCTGCTTTCGGTCGTCCCTCATGTCCATACCTGCCACATTCTTGAACCAGATGTTCATCCGCCGGTGGGTGATCTATCACCGTATCATCTCAGTTGCTTGACTCGACTCGTGAAGGGTGCTTGCCTTTTCGGCCAGCTCTCTGCTGATCTATGACTATCTCATTACCTTTTCGCTCGAGGTATGTTTAATCCCAGCCATAGCACACAGCTTACTCGAGACGATTCATTAATAGGTAATATTTATTTGGGATTCTCCATGGACGTTCGTCAAGGCACTTTTTCTTGTCAACCGGTACGGGAACTTGATAGGGCAGACGTTCATTATGCTGGAGGAGACGGGTTGCCTAAGTCATAAGTCACAGAAAGTACGTCACAACTAGCATTGCTACGCACCTGCCAAGCTCAGTGGAATGCCAGTTTTGTTCGGCGCATGCATTATTCAGCACGTTCTTTTCAGTCTTCTCCGGAGAATCAATTCGCAGTGAGTTCACCTATTACGTTGAAAGAGATTCATTTTACAATGCGGTGTGTAGTTTTAGTTGTGATGCGCGCTTGTGCAATCCTGGGGTGCAAACGTAGTATTGCGCGGTTGGTGAATGGAGTATATGTTGTTTTTTCCATAACAATCCTTACTCTATCACTCTACTATTCGAGGGACACCACAGGTGAGTGTCGTCTGTTGAAACTCTTGATATACATAATTATCGGCATCAGGTACGGAATTCCCATACCTCAGTGAGACCGGTGTATGCTTTTCGCCTGTAGCCCGTAAGTTTCCCCTGTTCTCCAACTTCCCTGTGCTCATAACGATATTATAGCAAATTCCGTAAGATTCATTGTATCTGTGGCCACCTGAAAGTTGATGAAGCATTGTGTTCTTTAGTGGCATCTCTGGGTTGTACCGTAAGTGAATCTCGACTAAACACAACAAAGACAGCCTTCATTCGTCGAGCAGGCTATTACTCGATTTGTTTGTAGTGGCCATCGTGTGCTTTAGTCTCTTTAGGGCGGTCAGGTTCTCTCGCAACTACCAGCCGTCGCGATTGATTCGTCTTCTTGCACGAGACGGTGAGGGTTACTTACGATGCTTTCGTATCACCCACCCTTCTGACCTTACATTCAAGCTGTCTGGTTTTATTCAGTGAGAGTCCAGGAATCCGTCGGGACACCCGTCTAACGTGTGTGCAGGTAGCCTTGTTCAATGCCTTATTTTTCGTTTTATGTTGGTACGCCCTATTTATCTGACATGCCAACAATTGCCGTTCTCATATATGACCAGGATCTTCTATTATCCGGTAAGGGTCACAGGGCATCTCTAACCAAAAATGGTTCACGTTCACCAAGGATCCGCGGAACGCTTTGTCGTCATTGTGAGCCATTTCCCAAAGTGATAACATGGCCCTTTTTGATCCATACATCACAGGTTCACGTATCCCATCATTTCGGTAGTCGGACAACGTCTCGTACTCAACCTTCGAAGATTCCGAGTACGGCCGGAGTCAATGCGCGATATCAGCCAGGAGATACGTAGACAGGTGGCAGGAATAATTAGTGAGGCAGAGTCCCCGTTAGACCCGCATCTATATCCATACCCCGGCATGGAACTGGGGGAACTGGGAAAGAACCGAAGAATGCCATGATTTGGGACGGGCACGTCTTGCGCATTTCGACGCAGGAAACCGAATAGAAGCAAACCAAGCTACGTTAGAGGAACTGGTGGTTTACCACTACACATGACATTCTTTTTGTGCTTCAGACGGACTGTGACGCGGTTCATACTAAACTGTAGCCATTTACGAACTCCAATACTATATGTGTGCACGTAAAAATCGTATCACCGTTCCTCTTCACTAATCGGTCACATGTACATAGTTCCATTTACATCGTTTTTGGTTTTCTACTAGCATTTTCAGGTTCTCCGACCCCGTCGACGCTGGCACATTCCGAGGTTCAGCGGCCCTCTCAGATCCTTGGTTTCCACCTACATATTGGGCATTTTATCCCGGATTTCGTTGACCCGCTATCCCTGGTGAGAATTATGTCATTCATTCATTGCGAATGGATTTTCCTGCCGAACCCCTACTAATCCGCCGACTCAATCGGTTTTTACGTGGCCATATGCCTCTATCAAGACCGGACCGAATACGAGGCCATGGTGCGTTTTTTCGCTACACCGCCGACACCTCGAGGCGGTAGGCTTGGTTTTGGTCATCCATCATGTCTGTACCACCAGCTTTCTTGAACCAGATATCCACTCGCAGGTCGGTGGTTATGCCTTTGTTATTTAGGCTACTTGATGCCACCTGACATCAAGGCCATTCGCATTTGCAGGGGCTTCTTTGCTCTTATACGATTATCTGATTACATTTTCGCTCGAGGTGCGTTTGATGCATCATACACAACATAGCGCAGTCGAGATCATCCATCAACAGGTAGACTATATTTGGGATGCTCCCTGGACACTCGTTAAGACGCTCTTCCTGATCAACCGATATGGGAATCTGATCGGACAGACATTCCTCTTATTGGAAGAGGCAGGTTGTCTAAGCCACGACTCTCAAAAGGTACGTCTTCCCTCATGCTTTTGCATCCTCTCTCGAGCTCAGTCGAATGCTAGTTTTGCTCTGCCTTTGAGCTATACTGCGCGTTTTTTGCAGTCTTCTCGGGAGAATCCGTCCGTCGTAAGTACATCGGTCGTGCTTCAAAAGATTCGTTCTTGGACAGCAGAGAATAGTTTTAATCGTGATGCGAGCTTGTGCAATCGTGGGATGCACGCGCAGGATCGCGTTGTTCGTGAATATACTATATGTCCTTTATGCAATAAGCATCATCGTCGTGTCGCTCTATTGGTCGAAGACTGCTCCAGGTGAGTGATATCCCTTTGAGCCTCTCCTTATATAAATTGACAATGCGTTTGGCAGCTGTGCAATTCCCATATCTCAGTGAGACTGGTATATGCTTTAATCCCGTGGGTCGTACGTCTTCGTCCACTTGTGCTACCCTTGATCACTCACTTCAAGATCTTGTAGCCAATGCCGTAGGTTTCTTTCCCTTTCAAGGCGTGTCGAAAGTTGCTGCAACCCTTTATTATCCAGCGGTTTCTCTGGATTGTATCGTGGGTGGATTGTAGTTGAACACGCAACATTTCCACTTTTTAATCGCGAAACAGATTGTGTGTCGATGTGCTTGTACTGGCAACCATATGTTTCGGTCTGTACCGGGTGACTGGGTGGTCTCGGGACCACAATCCGTCACGGTTGGTACGTCTTCTTGCCCGAGATGGTGAGGCTATTTATGGTCATTTGTCATCCCATCATTCTGATCCAATGCACTAGCTGTCTTGTTTTACCTCGTAAGAACGTCCACCCATTCCCATGGAACTTCAATCTAATATGGATCCAGGCAACTTTGTTCAATGCCTTGTTTTTCATCGTGTGCTGGTACGTCATTTTTGCTCGATAATTTTGCTTCACTGGAAACGGTTACGTTCAGGACCCTCTACCCTCTGGTGAGCATGACGCGATAACTACCTGTAGGAATGGCATACTGACAGTATACAACAAGGATCCGAGAAACTTTTTGGCAATGTTAGTAAATCTTGAGCACATACATCACTACTTGGGCCCTCACCACCTTTTCTATTTTCCATTTCTCTCTTCATCACCTTGTCTTGGTGCACTTAGGTTTACATTTCCCATTCTTTCGGTTGTTGGACAACGCCTCGCGCTGAACCTTCGAAGGTTCTGGGCACATCCGTATTTGACGAGTGATATCAGCCAGGAGATCCGCAGACAGGTGGCGGCAATAACCAGTGAGGGGTCGGACTTGCCGTCGGATCCGGGCGTGGGCACGGAACTAAAGCTCGGAGGGAGCCGGGCAGTGCCATAGACCCGGAACGGGCTCGGCTTACACATTGATGCATGAAACTGGTCAGCAGACCGAGGTGCCTTTGGGCAGTGGGAGGTTTGGCGGCCAAGGAGGTGAACGACAATGTATATACAAATCCACTCAGCAACTATAATTCTCTCCATATCCGTTTCCATTACCATCGATAGCCCCGTCCAATTGCCCTGTTTACAAGGTCGGGGCCGCAGAGAAATCAAACGACCAGCGCTGTTTACTCGCATCACAGCGTATTTTCCACGAGTCACTCAGATCCTTTGGTTCCGAGTACACGACAAATTTACCAAAAAAAAGATGAGTTGCTCTTCGCAGTTTCATTTGATCGATATCTCCTACTAAAATTTCAATTTCACCCCTGAACAGTTTCGCTCCGGAGATTAGATCTGTCAACCAGTATGTTTTTTCGCTCTTCTCTCTTGAGATTTAATTAATCGACGCTGACGCCGAGCCAGCTGGATATAACCCACTAGCAGCGGCTACCGCTATGCACTTTTCTTGCTTTCGCCCACTTGAATCACATCATGTCCGATGTGCCACCAGCATATTTATACCAGGTGTTCACCTGCAGGTAAGCGTGTACAACTTTGCACTCCACCTGCTTTATACCATTCTAATTTTCAAGGTTGTTTGCCTTTGCTGGGGAAACTTTGCTTCTTTATGACTATCTCCTCACTTTTTCGCTCGAGGTACGTTCAACGCGATATGGTTTACTCGGAGTGATTCGAGTTTGTCGTCGGACAGGTGATATATATTTGGGATTCTCCATGGACATTCGTCAAAACACTCTTCCTGATTAACCGATACGGGAACTTGATTGGGCAGACGTTCCTTATGCTGGTCGAGACAGGCCACCTAACTCACAACTCTCAAAAGGTATGTTTCCCTCGTACCTATGGATCATCCATCGAGCTCAGTCGAATGCCAGTTTTGTGCGGCTTATGAATTATTCTGCACGCTCTTCGCAGTCTTCGCGGCAGAATCCATCCGCCGTAAGTGCATCAGCCATTCTTCAAGTGGTTCACTTTTGAACGGTGGTGCATAGTTTTGGTTGTGGTGCGTGCTTGCGCGATTCTGGGGTGCAGGCGCAGCATTGCATCATTTGTGAACACACTATATGTTCTTTTTGCGGTGACTTTTACCATTCTGTCAATTTACTGGGCAAAGACGGCTGCAAGTGCGTATCATCCCTCGAGTCTTTGTTGACATAACAACTTTTTGCAGCGGTGTATTTCGTATTCCTCGGTGAGACCGGCATCTGCTTTAAGCCAGTAGGCCGTATGTCGTCATCGTTTCCCCTCCCCTCCTTATCTCACTTTGAAAATTTTCAGCAAAGGCTGTAAGTATGGTTTCCTCTCCGAGCTTGTCGGACGTTGCTGAGATATTGTATTCTCAGTGGCGTATCTTCACCATACCGTAGGTGAACCGTGATTAAGCAGCGCAAATACTCCTCACATTTGTGGGCCAGATTATCCCTCGATGTGTTTATATTGGCAATCGTATGTTCGGCCCTCTACCGCGTGTCCAGGTGGTCCCGTGGCCGTAGCTCATCGGGATTAGTTCGTCTTCTCGCACGGGATGGTGAGGACATCTGGTACTTTCTCCTCCTTTTCACTGTTCTAACCCGATATCCCAGCGGTGTTTTTTTATATCGTGAGCATATCCAGAGGCTGACTAGGATACCAGCCTTATGGATTTACAGACGGCACTGTTCAATATCCTGTTCTCCATCACATGCTGGTACGTCGCTTGTTGCTGGGCACGTTCTCGTTCATCGACTCCTCAGTCACGGTAATCAGGATCATCTACCCTCTGGTAAGGATCACACGGCGCATCACCTTCGTAGACGTGTCTCACTGACACAAAAATATTCCAACAAGGATCCAAGAAACGCTTTCCCGATACTGTGAGCAACGTTCCCCTCACTGTGACACGTCATCTCCCTCCCCACATCTCTTATCCTTTACCTTTTTCCACGCCGCGCCTCGTCGGGTGTACACTAGGTTCACGACGCCCCTTTTGACGGTCGTCGGACAGCGTCTCGTACTCAACCTTCGGAGATTTCGGGCGAAGCAGGATTCGACACGCGATTTCGGCGAACAAACAAATCGACAAATGATAGCGATGGTTAGTGAG
>JBBPLR010000733.1:0-13727 GCA_038089915.1 Sutorius australiensis
GGAGCCGGAGAGTACAGATGGTTCAGAGGATGAAGATGGGGATCATATCCTCATTACCCCCCCCCCACTCCCCTGTCTCCCTTCTTGTCCAATTTTGGATCAGACAGTGATACAGACTCAGGCTTGTCAACAGACTCAGGAGGAGCAAAGGAGACTCGGTATTGCACACTACTTGGGGCAATCAGGACATTACGGGATGAAGTTGAACAAGCACGTACCTTGAACAAGATCGCTGCCCCACCAATGCGTGCATCCCAACTTCCCCTCCTCGAACATTTTGCCAACTTTCGGCCACACCTCTTTTGCAAAAAACTCCATGTCAATCCAGAGGTTTTTGACTATATTCTTGATCAGATTAGTGGTCACGAAATTTATCAATCGCAGTCGAACAACCCACAGCTTCCCATGGCAATCCAGCTTGCCATCTTCTTAAATCATGCGGGCCACTACGGAAATGCAGTAACACCTGAGGATGTTGCACAATGGGCAGGTGTCAGCGTCGGATCCATAATAAACTGCACAAATCATACCATGGCAGCAATCCTTGCCCAGCATGACAAGTTCATTGTTGTACCTTCAGGAGACTCTCTTGACACTGAGCTTGCACAGAAAGTCGTTGAGGCAAAGACATGCATAGAGTGGATGGAAGGTATTTTTGCAGCAGATGGATCCACCTTTAATCTATTTCAAAAGCCATCCCTTTACGGCGACACATTTGTCGACCGCAAGGGAAGATTTTCAGTAAATTGTCAAGTAAGTATGATACATACCTTGTCAATAGTGTCTACTGAGCGTATGCAGCTTGTCGTGATGCCGCACAACCTCCTTGTGGTTGACTACGGTCTGGGACATCCTGGGAGTGTCCATGATGCATACGCCTTTCAAGGAACACGACTTGTACAAGACCCAGACCTAATCCCAGAGGGCCATTGGATCTGGGCTGACAGTGCATACCTGTTGAAGCCATGGTGTGTTGTACCATTTAAAGGCATGCGAACTGTGCTGCTGTCACCGCCCCAGAAAATGTATAATCAATACCTGTCAAAAGTTAGTATGCACCCTAGATCTGTCTAATTACCCTCAAACGTAGTACTGGCAGGTACACGTGTGCATCGAACATGCTTTTGTGGCCCTAAAAGGAAGATTTCAGTCATTGCGTGAGTTGTGCCTGCGTATCCGTTCCCCAGCCAATATGAGATATGCCACACACTGGATACAATGCTGTATCATCCTGCACAATATGATCATTAAATTCGAGGAGAGGCTTGGAAGAAAACCGTCAGTTGATTGGGCATGTCAGGAAGGGGCAGAGGATACTCACGAAATTGAACCTGTTATTGTGGCAGTTCCAGCTGGCACACCAGGCCAGCGCTTCCACGTGAATTTGATGCGTGAGCTATCTCTGTCTGTCGGGAGGGGTGAGTACATCATTAATGAAGGAGATGAGTCAGAGTAAAAACGCATATATAACCGTCCGGTAACAATGCTATACATAGAGGCAGACGAAAAAAAGCTAGTCCTGGTCGAACGATGGTGGGGATGGGGGGACATTGAGCTACCAGCGATGGATGGTAAAGGATGAAGCAGTAAGTGAGGATGTAGAAGCGGATGGAAGAGCAGCAGTCGAGCATGAAGGAGTTGCCAAAGATGAAGCAGAAAACAGGGGACCAGTGACAAATGAGGGACCACCAGCTGAGGCCACAGGCTACGCTTGCAGCTGAAGATCTAAGGATCCAATGTGGGGAACAAGATTACCGCTGACCACACCCATGGGCTGCAATTGTTGCTGAAGTGCCAGCTGCGCTTGTAGCAACCAGATCTGCTGAGAAATCTTGTGTGACTCCGCATTGCTCACTTGAATCTCAAGCTTCTTGAGCTGTTCCGCATGTCTGAACTCAAGTTCAACATTACTTCTCTTGAATGCAAGCTCTTCACGCTGATTGTCAAGTTCTTGCTTCTGCACAGCATAGTGGTATCGGAGTGTTTTGCTTGAAGGGGCAGAGGCAGGGCTGTCATCAGCGAGTAGATCACTCATCTGATCTAGCTCTGCAAGCTTTGTCGTAAACGGACTTGAGTTTGACAAGGATGGCTTTTGAGTAGTTGACATTTGGTTTGTGCTCATAGAGGAGGCTGAGGAGCTTGTAGAACAACCGTATGGAGTATATCTTGTAAATGAGCTGTGCCTGTCTCATAATGGAGTCTTGCCTTTGCCCTTGAGAGAAGACAGCGTAGGGTTTGAAGAAGCTGGCAGCTTGACAACTGGTCCCTGACATAGTGATGATGAGCATGCAGCAAGCCGTACAAATGAGACAAACCTTCTGCTTGTCAGTGTCCAGCCCATCGTCCATCCTATCCGGGTGGTTCTCTATCCCACTCTGCTTGTTATCCATCTGACCTGGTTCATCGCCCGTCCCATCCAGTTCATCATCCATTCGATCCAGATCATTGTCCTGTCCCTCAACACCCTCCATATTACCGTCCACTTCAATGCCAGCTTCATCTTCACCGTTGTGCAACTCTTCACCCATGGTTACCTTATTGGAGGCAGATCTTGATTGGATGGTATGTAGCAGGCTCTCCACATGTTTGACGTTTGGCTTTGATGAGATTAGCTCACTGTCGAACGAAGGGATGCCATTCCAGATGGCATCAAGCTCTTGATAGTAGGGAAACACTTGTAGTACATCCTCTACAGGATACTTAGTTGATGCATGATGGAAGAATGAGCATGTATGAAGAAGATTTGACACTTGTGCCTCCAAACCATCGGTCCAAGGCAAAACTCCACTTCCAGTGCTCTTGAATCGTGCATGCTGCTCACGGTACTTGCTCTTGAGCCTATCAGGGGGGAAATGAGAAAGTTAGGCAGCAAATAGATTGAAAATTTGAATGAAACACTCACGCAGTCAACCAATTGGTCACGGACGTGGTATATTTTAAAGGTTGCTGTATGTAGAGGGCGGAATGATCCTGGTCCTTTTTGAAGATATGCTTGGTGATTGCTGCAATAATGTCCTTCTTTTTCTTTCCAGATGGCTTGTTGCCAGGGGGGAGGTTTGCGGGCTCGGATGATAGATGATTGTGGAATAGGATGTGCCGATCCGATGCATGAGTAGTGATCCATTCAACAAGTAAATCTGTGCACCTTCCTTCCCATACAATATTTGGGCCCAATGCCTTTGCAATAGGTGCAGAGGCTGGAACAGATGGCGTGGTTGCCTGTGCGCTTGTAGTGGTGATCCGTGCATCCCGTGCTCACCATTTTTTCTGTGTCACAGATGCACCACCTTCCCCTGAGGGAGCTTGGGGAGAGTTGGTCTGAGTCGTGTTCCGAGTTTGTCCTCTTCCAGCCATGGAAGTAGATCCAATATTCACGACCTGAAGTCTTGCAGAGCGACGAGAAGGTAGGCGGTGGGCAGGCATGATTTCTAAACTCTGCGGGAGGCCATCCCTCTCAAAACGTGTCTCCAGAGCCACATAATAGCCCCAGCACAGCCGCATAATAGCCTACTTGAGTACCACTAATGTCTATTTCTGTTGGATCACTGCCACTCTGTGTAGACAATCAAGGCACTATATTTCTTGCTTCAAATGCAGCACAGGAAGGTCACACCAAGCATGTTCACATTTCTGAACATTATATTTGGGAAGCTATTGAGGAGGAGGAGATTTCTCTCTACTATGTTTCCTCTGATCAATAGAAGGCAGATATCTTTACCAAGAATCTGATGAAGCATGCTTTTAAGAAGGATGAAAATCCCTTACTCTGGTTTCCTGACCACATGCACTCATTGCTATATGTCATTTCTATTGAGGAGTATTGAGAATCTAGGTATTTGACTTTTGATCTTCAAATCCTTAACCTATGATTCTAGGCCAAGTCTAGCCCACATCACATGGTTAGATATCACATGACTGAGAGAACAGTCTAGGCCATTACACTACCACTGTGACTCAGCAATGGAGTCATAGATAAGAGCTCATTTTGCTATTCACTCTTATTCTTATCTTCTTAACTCTTTCTCCTATTGGTAGATAAGACTTATTGGAAATGGATCTAGGGGATTTCCATTTCATCCTATCAGGTCCTAGAGTTATACCTGATAGAGATATTCCAGACCTTCAGTCTATTTACTCACTTATGCTTCTATCTTGATAAATGAAGCAGGGTCAAGAGCTTTATCTATTTGGGACTTTTACCCTTAGACCTGGGTCGAGGGCTTTGCTCCTTTGTCCTTCTCCAGGGCTGGCACCCTATATATATTTGTACATGGACAAACAGTACCATACATACTTGTACAATACTTAAGGAGCTCAGCTCCTCCCACATTCTCTAAGAAATTTGGCTACTCTACTGGACTGTGTACCAGCTTCACTAAGCTACTGGATCTGCTATCTAGCAATCCTTCTACTTGTCATCATCCTCCTAGCAACACATTACCTAGTAAGTTTCTCACACTAGAGACTTCCTTCAAGCTATCATCTCTTTGACCTTGGACTCAGCCAAAAGCTGTGCCCCTTGCTGGAATATCCACTACCTGGTATTTCATCAGGGAGAACTAGCCTGCACTGATAAGATAAGATTGGAGAACTTAATAACTAGAACATGTCAAGCATCTAGTGGTACTAGTGGTCCTGTAGATCCTAGTAAAGTGTAGCAAATGCACAAGAAATAGGGGTTAAAATGTAGACCTGTAACAGACAGCAAATGCTCACAATCTTAGACCTTGTAAATGATGACATTCAGGATCTCTATGGAAATTAGAATGCACAAGCCCAAGGCTGAGTTCAGATTGATGCTATTCTCCTCAAGAATGGGTATCATGCTTACCTGATCAGATAGCTCCTTTCTGATCACAGACAAGGTCTGGAGATAATTATCACCACATTTGAGGACCAACCTCTTTGAATGGTACATATGTCATGGTTTATACAACAGATGAGGATTCCTCTTCAATAAGAGGATATCCAAGCCCTGAATTCACCTATCAGCAGCTTCTTGAGGAAACATGCCAGTCTGCTTACCCTCAACACATCATGATGAACCAGTTAACTGAAGCTCACTGGACTAATGAGCATTACAACCATGTATTGGCTACCATCTATGAAGAAGAAAGTTTATGTTCAGTTCTAGAGTTTATTGGATATCTGGTAGTGTCTGATACATATCACACCACTCCTTGGGTATTGGTACACTTCCAAGGCTAGGAAATCATCAACTGTGACCATGAGGATAGGCTTTCAGAGCACTATCATCTTTTCCTCCACAATCTCACTCCAAACAGAGTTCTTGATCTCTATGAAACACAAATTGAATACAATACACTCATTGATAGGGATATGCAGACCTTACAAGAACTTCTGGCTGACACTCATCAGCAAATAGTTGAGCTATAAAAGATCAATGAGCACATACACACCAAACTCCTTAACCACAACTGTGAGTGCCAAATGACTGACTCAGAGAAATAACATTCCAGAATACTTTCTTTTATACTTTCTTTTTCTCATATAATATTTGTTCTCATTTAGTCCACTTAGGTATATATACCCAACCCCCACCATGTATATTCTCTAAGTAGTTTCTCCCTTCTACCATTATCATCCATTGTGCACAACCTTGCAAACCTAAGCTTTTCTCTATAACCTTGTTCAACCTTAAGCATAGCTTAAGTGTCTTACTTTGAACTCAACCTAAGGCAATCCCTTAGTGTCTCTCCTCAATGTTGTGCTTGAGACTGTTGTCTCAAACCCTTGATCCAGATCATGACCAAGGCTGTTGTCCTTCATTGTCCTCCTCAATGCCCAACCTCCTGTCAGCCTCATTGATTTTTTGGCTGTTAAACTTTGCTCCAGCTCAACCTTTCAACCTCTGTTCTATGGATTGTCAACAACCTATGAAACTCTGAAGGGCTACACCCAATCCTACCTGGATCAGGTGTAACAGAACAGTATGAGGAGAAGTCAGATTGCTACACAAGATACAAGGGCTTCATTCTAACTTACTTAGAAGAATTGAGTCAGGAGATGCCATACCTATGGCCAATGTCAGTGGAGTTAGAAGGTCATCGTGTCTCACTCATCAAGCCAGACTTAACTCTTTCCATCCCTGAGTATATCAATAATTTTTCATCTCCTTTACTTTTTATATTTCTAAACTACTCTTTTCTTGGTCACTCTAGCAATGTTGGTATGAACCATATTGTTTCTTATCTCATAGAATCTATTCTTTCATTTCTTCTTAACCAACAAAAGAAAGTGGGATTTGAAAGATCAAAAAGTGTTACAGGTCCAATTTTAGCACCATTCTAAAGCTCCTATATTTGGATTAGATACCCCTAAGCAAGGGCTAGATGCTCCACTAAGGCTTGAAGCCTTAACTCAAGTCTACAGACCTCTAGTGCCACTTAGATGCACAAGTGCATTCCAGTCATTAAGTCTCTATCTTATCAGTCACATGGTATTGATTACTATTGTTGACATTATTATAGAGTTTGGGATGCACATGGCATCACTAAATCTAGATTAGATCTCATCAGATCTAAGGGATCTGGTATCCCTCATATCCACCATGAGACTACTGCCCCACCATGCCTTGAAGACATGTATGATCTTCCATTCTGCCACACCTCATGTAGGCAGCAAGTATTCAATATGATAGGGCTATGCCCTTACTTCTATGCACACATGCATTGCATGCATGTTCTTCTCTTCCATTTCTATTTATTAAACTTCCATTCTACATAGCCTTGAAGGCTATACCTATGCTTCCATTCTGAGGCTCTGCAACCTCATTGTAACCTCAAGGACTACTCTCTTATTTAGTTGTACATCTATAAATTAGATTACAACATATGTAAATAGATCTTTAATATATATACCAGAGGTTCTAGCTGGGTTAATCCCCAGTCTAGTTCACTTTAAGTTTCTTTCTATAAGCTGGTTGGATACTTCCCCAAGTCCCACTAATACTCAGGGCATAAGCAGCCCCCAATTCAAACAAAGTTGTGTACTTGTAACTCCCCTACCTAGCAAGCTCAGGCAAGGGGAGTTACAAATACATGACTCTGCTTGACTTGGGGGCTGCTTATGCCCTGAGTACTAGTGGGGACTGGGGAAGTATCCAACCAGCTTATGGAAGGAAATCCAAAGTGAACTAGACTGGGGACACCAGCTAGAACCCTTGGGTATATATAGTGTCTACAATCTATGTGTATATATTGTGATCTAATCTAGATCTATCTAAGTATAGTAAGTGTCCTTGAGGTTACCATGAGTTGGCAGAGCCTTAGAATGGAAGCATAGCGTATTGCCTTCAAGGCTATGTAGAATGGAAGTTTAATAAATAGAAATGGAAGAGAAGACATGCATGCAATGCATGTGTGCATGGAAGAAAGAGGTACAGCCCCTATCACATTAAATACTTACTGCCTACATGAGGTGTGGCAGAATGGAAGATCATACATGCCTTCAGGGCATGGTGAGGCAGTGGTCTCATGGTATACATGAAGGATTCCAGATCTCTAAGATCTGATGAGATCTGATCTAGATCCAGTGATGCCATGTACATCCTGAACTCTATAATAATGTCAACAATAGTAATCAATACCATGTGACTGATAAGATAGTCAGTCCAGCTGATACTCTTAATCTTATCTTGAAGATAAGACAGAGACTTAGTGACTGGAATGCACTTGCACATCTAAGTGGCACTAGAGGTCTGTAGACTTGAGTTAAGGCTTCAAGCCTTAGTAGAGCATCTAGCCCTTGCTTAGGGGTATCTAACCCAAATATAGGGGCTTAGAATGGCACTAAAAATGGACCTGTAATGCCTATATCTATGAGACTCAGGATGAACAAATGGGAACACAACCAAGACCTTGCAGATTATTGGCACTCATGACCTTCAAGACTGAGTCTTTCTTTGGGCAGGAGACCTTAATTGGCCTTACCTACAAAGATAAGACTATGGATCCTTCAGCTAAGATAACCCTTGGGCAGGAGTCCTTAATTGGTCTTACCCACAAGGGACAATCACAGCAAAAGGACTAGGAGCATTTGTGGCTTTGGTTGTGGGTGGCTAAAGGGGAGATTGGACACTTGGATCCACTAAAGGTGCAGCACTATGAAGACAAGGACAAGTATGAAATCCCTATGGTTGTCATGTCACTCTTTGCTGCCAGGGCAGCATACTTTTCATTCAGCATGGCTAACTTGTTATTGAGCTGTGAAGTGTCAACCAGATGTCAAGCATGGATTTGGATGAGTCCCATGATCAGTTGCTCAAGGACAGTGTATGTGACAGTGTGAAGTTCACACATCAAGTTGTATATGTGCACATACATATGAAGAGCTGGGCTTGTTAGTGTGTTATTGAGGTATGAGCAAGGATGGAACTTATCATATTGATGATGTCCATTTGGTCAGTGTGGATCTGGAGGAGGATGATGTCTAGTGTATCACATAGCATGTCCTTGTTTATAATGGATAGGTTGAAGGCTCTAGAGGAGGTAATGCAGTTGTACCACTTGCATTTTTGTTGACCTTGGTAGATGAGCAGCACTTGCTGGTGATGCTTACTGTGCAAGTTGTGCCACTGGTGATTTTCAATGGTGGACCAGAAATGGACATGCATTCTGATGTGGGATTTGTCCCATCTATGTCATAGAAGAAGGGAATGATGTGAATGGAGGCTTGCCCAAATTGTTTCATTGAAAGGTTTTCATCCTGTGTGACTGTTGTCTTATCCTGCACAAAAATAGCTGGAACAAGCATTGGGATTCCATCTGTCAAGGGGATGAATGCTTACAAGTCATTGTCTACTACATAGAAGAGTGAAGTGTCTGCTGCATCTAAACCTTTGTTCAAGAAGTATCAAAGCTTGCAGAATTTGTGCTGCTGGATTTTCTGAAGGGTGACCTGAGAGGGAAGGATGATTGGTTCCAATAGAACTGGTACATTTGGACTGGATATGAATTTGGCTTTGTTCTTTTTCTGCTCCTCTCTAAGTATCTGTGCTTCTTCTTCCTTGTGCTGTTGGCATTCCAATTCCTTCCATTCTCTTTCTTTGGCTTCCACTATGGTGGCTTGCTTTTGGTGCCTTTTTCAGACCTATTACAATTTACCCAGATTCTGTATTTTTCCTTCATATTTACTTTCTTCTTTCTTACTTGAACTTATCCTTTCAAGGTTATTCTCTAGTATAGCCTTGTGATCCAATCTCTTCACCTATGTAGTTATTATTTTTCTCTTCTATTCATTGTAAAATCACAAGCAATGATAAAGGGTGGAGCATGCAGCTAGATGGGACAGTCTCAGTCACATGTGGGAAATGGACTCTGGATTCATAACTACCTAGACAGAACAGTCTATGTACAAGGTAAGTATTGGTTGGGTACAAAAGAAGGGTGCTCACCTCAGTTGTGTGTGGAAAACAGACTGAGGTAGCAGTCATTGGACAGCTGGCTATATACTTGTAAGTATAAGTACTCAACTGTAAATGGTTACACAGAGAATGAAGGGTTGAGACAGAAGCAAAGTACTAGTGAGTAGGTACAGATGTAAAGTGTAAGGTACAAAGGGGGAGAACTGTAAATACTAAGGTCCATAGAATGGTGGTGGTGTGGGTCAATGAGACCCTGCACATGGAGAATGCTGGCAGACAGGTGAACAGGGCCAATGGGTGGCTGTGTGCACACTTGCCAATTCCAACATTCATTTCTGTTGTACAGCTTTCTGCAGCCATTCTTCTCTTCTACCATCCATATTCTGCAGCCATAACCTTGTCATGACCTTGCCATAACCTTACCACCATTTTCCTTCTATGGTTTCTCTCAAACTCTATCTCTTTACACTACTTAAAGCCAGTCAATTCACATACCTTAAGCTAGTTCTTCTCAAGTATCTCCTATAACTCCCTCTCTCAAATATATCCTTCTCTGCTCTCCAAAGCATCCCTTGTGACCTCCAACCACCCAAGTCAATGGGAAGTAACCTCAGCCATCAGAAGTTAATCTTAAAACCATCCTTCACCATAGTTGAAGGGGAAGTGCCAGCAGTATATCCATCAAGTCCTGTAGTTCTTCAAGGCTGCACTCACCCTTACCTAGGCCAAGTGTAACAAGACCCATATGTCCTGTCCATTCTGTATTGACCACTGGCAAGCAAGGATGTCTGCTGCTAGTTGCTCCATGAGGCCTGCATCTAGCAGCAGCTATCAGAACTGGGCAAGTCTGATGTGCACAACAGGAACAGTGCAGAGTAGAGGAAGTTTAACCAGTAGTGAGACAACTTACTGGTGTAGGACTTCTCCTGAGCTATGTTGAGTATTTGAAACTTTGAGGTAGAGCACCCAGTTACAACATCTTTATATACTACTAGCAGAGTTAGTTGAATCTCCAATTCAACTACTTGCACAGACCAATTACCATAAGTAGGTGGTCCAAGTATAGTGATAACCAACCAGTTGTACCAGCTAATATCTAATTTGATATAGCAGTCTATATGCTATAGGTTAGATATAAGTAGTATATGAAATAGAGATAAGAGAAGGATATGCCATTGGCTAGAGATAGGTGAAACAACCCAAATAGACTATAGGTTGCACTAGAGAGCTGAGACTACTAGGAGAAGAATACTAGGAGTTGTATCTTAGAAGTGTTTTTTGGGGAACACTCCAAGAGGACTTGACTGGGGAATCCCAATGTTACAGGAGAACAAGGGCGATCTTCTTTTTTTGCCCGATTCGATCTAATCTAGATCCCAATTGGATCTTAGATCTCAGATCTCATCTCACAGATCTCATCTCTTATCTCGATCCGTCTCCCATTCTTTAATTACCGTTCTCTTCCATTTCACTCCCACACCACAGTTAATGTCTGCTCACTTCCATTCTGCCACTGCCGCGCGTACACCACATGTCCTCTGTATTTAGCTGTACCCACAACCCTAGCACAGCACCTGTAACGTATAAGTAGTCGAACCTAGGACCTTACGTCCTTAGTTCTTTTATTCTATCTTTTCTACCGCAAACGTGCACTACGAATTGACTGGTCTGCACAACGGTGTAAACCCAGTAACAGGTCCACGACCTAACTCTGTGAGATAAACGCTCTCCGCCGCTACACCTCTTCTCCATCACCCCTACACTCCGTATCACTCCTGTACAGTCCACGCCTTCAAGCAGTGACCTGTTTCACCCAGCAAGTCGCTCTTGGTTTATATAGACAAACTATGTATGTACATGTTTGTGTCTAATCTACCAATACTCTAACTAAATAGGCTAGGAGTATAACCCAGGGCTCAGGGTGGCGTAGGGTGTAGGGTGAGTCCATGCATCAAGCATGAGGCTTGATGGAATGGAAGAGAAGCATAAATACAAATGGTCTAAGGGTTGATCTAAGATCTGGGAGATTTAGATCAGTGTGAAGGGTTACTGGTCTCAGGGCATGATGACTGGTATGCTCTAGGCATCGAGTGGCATCTTGTATCCTGAGACAAGCATGGGAAAGTCGTTTGTAGCGTGTTCGTAATATGTTCATATACTCATTTAAGAATGTTCGTAGTGTTTCCTTTTTAGGAAGTCACTTGGGTTGAGCGTTCGAGTCTTGCAAAGGTCGATGCTATTGCTTATGTAATAGGGGCGAAAATATACCCCTGTAACAATAGGAGCTCTATATGCCATTGGCTATGACATGCTATTGCACCAATATGGCATGCTAGTACACAGACCATATGATATCATATTGTTCTATGACATTCTTTATGATGTCATGGAATGTTCTAGACTGATTATGTGAAGGATCACATAATCATCCTCTGGTCTAGATATATCACATGATGGGTTCCATGGTCACATGTGTATTATGTAACATTCCCAGGATCACATGTGGTGTCATGTGATCTTCCCATGATCATGTGTGTGAAGAAGCTAGATACAATGGAATTCAACATCATATAGCTCAACTATAAGGTATGGATTAGAGATGAATCCTTATAGTTTCAAAAGCAGCCTGTGATCTTCTTCATACATGGATGTGGTGAAATCAAGTTGGACTGCCCTTGTGGGGTCTTGCATTCTAGCATGTGAAGAGGTGCAGGCAAGTGTGAGGTGTTGAGTGTTGACAAGGCTGAGTTGGGGAGCAAAGTGGCAAGAAGAAAGGTGCATGCCACTTCACTTACTCATGCATGGACTCAATTCTAGGTTGGTCTTGCAGCCTTCCTAAAAAGCCAACTATGAGATGAGATTGATGAAGATCCATCCCACAGTCATGTGAGTAAAAAAATAAAAGTTTAAGAAACTTGCATAAATACTTGTAAGTGTTTGGTGCTAAAGCTCATTACTCCTGGCACCATGATGATATCTCTTACAAACTTGAGTGTCTTTGCAGTACTACATAACAGGGAGAAAGTCTAGGCATCTACAGTGACTCCCAAAACTGTTGCAATGTTTGGTAAATTTGTATTGTCCAGGATGTAGCATAGCTGGGCATGGGAATCATGCTTAGTCATGCTGGGATAAAATGTAGTACATACTCTGGGCTACACAATTGCCCCCTATGTCATGTGATTTGGCTCAGTGGCTGTGGAGATACATTTAACATAAGACACCAATATCATTGCAACAGTTTTGTAACTATTAATATGAATAATAGGATCTCAGTCAGGTTGAAGGATAGTTGCTGTTGTTTGGCATTACAAATAGAGACACACATCTAAATATCATGTCTGAGTTTGAATTAGCTCACAAAGATCCTTGTTTTCATCTATCATTATCATAAGATCTCTTTTTGCCATACAAAAGAATATCATCCTCTCTAGGCTTGATGCAGGCCACTTTGCTCACTCCATTGCCTCCCACCTGGGTATACATGTCTCAACAGTTTCTCAGCTTCACTCCAACAAGTGTTCTGACCCCCAAAAACCTGCTGGAGACTGCCCAGCCAAGCTTTCAGCAGCCAATGCTTGACATGCTCTTTGTTATGATTTACTCTGACATTCTTCTTTTCCTTCTTGTTCCCTTACTACCTTTCCTCTTCTGGACTTATCCTCCCAAAGCTATTCTCTCATATAGCTTCATGATGCACTCATCCCACACAGTTACTATTGCCACCTTCTCTTCATTTCCACCTCATTGTTTTCCACAGCAGTTCTTTCTCTACTTCCCTCACATAGCTTTCCATAGTAGAACTGCTTCTTCATCTCCACTCCACAGTAGGGGACTTCCCATAGCCTTACCATTGTTTTCCTTAGCCTCTTCCCCAGAACTACTTAAAGCTAGCATAGTCACTCCTGTAGCCTTAAGCTAGTTCTCCTTGACTCTCACCTCGAGTCTCTGTCCTATACATCTTGTTCCATCCTCCAAAGCTTCACCCTTGAGACCATCAACCACCCTAGTCAAAGGGAAGTAACCTTTGACCTCTAGGTACAGTGGCTCAAAAAACTGTCCAGATGTTTGCATGTTTTTCATTAAATATAGTGGTGCTCAGTAAATCTTAATCCTAACCCTAACATGTGAGTATATGAACTAAAGTACTGACTCTTGGCTTTCTATTGATCCAATATTCAGAAGATTTGGTTGAGATTTGGTGACATGGCAGTTATTTCAAAATGATCACTCATTTGGACAGTTTTTTGACTTTATATTTTACTTACATATATTGGACCCTAGCATGTTGTAACATGGTTATATATATTATATAATGCTTCTATTATGTAAACATTATGTA
>JBBPLR010000734.1:0-13689 GCA_038089915.1 Sutorius australiensis
GTTCTAATTTGAGTTTCTTGGGAGCTAGTAAACTCTACCTGAGACTCCTCAAGAGGTTGAAGATGAAGAGTCTTTTTTCCATGAGGACCAACTCCAGTGGTGATGGCAATAGGAGTAACATTGGGACGACCAGCAAAAATCCTATGCAGATCAGGGAAAAATGGAAAGTCCCTGATGATCTGATCTATACTAAAGTTAGTAGTAGATACTTAATATCAATCTCACATACCCCAGATATTTCTTGCATCTTCTGATGTGCCCTCATTTGGACCATCTGCACCAATATAGAAGTCACAGTACTCCTCAGTGTCTGATTCATCTGCACCATGCTCTTTAATCCCTTTACCAGTGGTCTGGAGCTTGAGAGCATGGCGCTTGTATGTTTTGGTGAGACTATAAATATTAGATATAATGATAAAAAGTTTAATTGCTTAAAACATTCACTTACCTCTCCAATTTACTTTTGATACGGTCACCAGCAGCAGTAGCATCCATAGCACAAAGATCTGGGAGAACAGCAGCAGCAATTCGCTTGTAAATGCTGATTTTTGACTCTCCAGATGTATTCTAGGGTGATTGAAGCATAAAAGAATGTATTAGATGATAAAACATACCTCATTCTTGTCCTTTTTACCATAGAGAACCTTGTAGTTGGATGGCCTACTGATTTCAGCAATGAGACTCCATACACGAGCATAGTCATTCTCGCTCCAGGGGACTTCAGGCAGTGAGATTTTGGCTTTCCTATTGGTCATGGTGATCAGCTCCTAAGATCTCAAGATCTACCTGTGGTGATGCAGTGGGAATTAAGGGGAAAGGGATTAGGGATTAGGCCAGCCAGTGGGGTAGCAAACGAGTGGACGGGGGGAAAGAAAGAAGCATGCGATGCTGCTCGCAGCGCCAGCTTATCGTGCCGCTGCCGCATGTCTTGCACGTTATCTTTTTATTATGTAATTCTACAGGTACAAATGTTATGTCTAAATTTGGCAGTCACGTGCGACTGCGACTGCGACTGCGACAACTCTGTTTCTCCCTAATATGGGCGTGGCCTCGTGTTTCTGGCGTCTATCCTTGCTCGAATCCCTTGTGACCACTGGGCTGTTCAAGTGGTCAACATGGACATTGCCTTCCCTCGTCTCCAACCATGATCCTATCCGAACACCTGCGAACGCAAGCGCTGGTGTGCATTCGGCATGTTGGAGTTTGAAAAGACTATCCTCCACTCGATGTATGCATCACTTCAATTTGAGCCCAAGTCACATCATGCTCATGTTCAGTCGGGCAGCCTCCATGCTCACCTTTTGTGTGGGCAGATGTTTTCATGCACACAGGTCTGTGGTACGCTCATTGCCATGCCAGTTGTTGTGTTCATGGTGATCGAGTCCCCCGTCCGGTTTGATGGTGAATATATTCTCACCTCTCGCGTGCATGCCCAGTGTTCCTTAGTTGATGCTGTCCAGCTCATCGGGCATATATAGAAAAGTCCGGAAAGTGATCCTTGGGCAGGTGACTTTTCCTGTTACCGTCAAGCTCAGTATCGTGGGTGCTGTGATGATGATGTCCTTTAATGTCGGTGTGCCCACCCCTCTGATCGTGCGAGCGCTGAACATTGTCTCGCGAGTACAGGACTATCCATGGAGAAACCGCAAAGAACCCAGTGAAACTCCATTTTGGTGACCTGGCCTTCCCCTCAGCGTGAACTGCCTTCTCGCGTGCTCTGCCCCTCGTGCACTTGCACCCTCGAGAGTTCCATAACACATTTACGTCTCGTGTTGAGATGCAGAAACTGCCACGTTCTGGTTCACCGTGGGGGTGGATCGGGTTGAAAACATGTCCTTCCTTCACAATATGAGTTGAAGATGCGTCATGCAATTGATCATTACGTGGGTCCTTGCTTGGGGGACCATTGCAATGTCCGTGCGATTGTTCGACATCGACACACCTTTTTGCGCAGCTTATTCTCGGACAAGCATCAGAACTCAGTTTCAAGTCTCCTTGGATGCCCCTCGTGTGTTTCATCTACGGAGCACCCTCTCGATCGGCAACGGAGACACACGTGCCCAATGGCCAGTCCTCGCGACTCACTTTAACTGGCTCGATATGGGATATTGGTCAGGCCCAGCCGCCACTTACTCTAATACCCAGCCAAATCCTGGTTTCCCTCGTAGGTTGGCAACCTGCCAATTGGCAGCAGGGCAAATCTTGGTCATTAAAGACCAACCATGAGGCCGACAGTCTCCATCGCACAAAAACGAGCAGGTATTTTTCTCTCCCGTCTCTGTGATCTTGCTTCCCAGTGGAACCACGAGCCTGCCAGAACGTCGACCGTCATGCAACCTCCAAGTTCCTTCGACATCGCGGACAATAACTCCAGGCAAGTCATATGTGAACCCTGCTCGTTGTCCCTGTCTGATTAAAGGACTGAATATCTTCAGTTTTTTTGGTCCGCAGGATGAGTGGCTGGAAGCTTTCATTAGATCGGAATCGACTCTCGTAGCCTCCCTTGTCCAGCATCCATCCTGGGTACGTGTTTTTTTTTTTTAGTTTTTCCTCCCGTTACTAATGGTGATAATAGTGTTCTCCTGGACGTTGAACTGCCCCCTCAACGCGCCACGACCGTCTACCAATATGCTCACGAAGAACTCGGTTTAGCTTATTTTGCACCCACGCATTCTATTCCCGTTGTACGGTCTCCCATTGATGCCCATGTTGGCTTGCGGGGATGTTCCTGCATCCGGCCCAGAGCCATCCATTATCAGCCAACGCCTAATACTCAACGCCAACGTCGATCGTTGTGCCCACCACTTCTCAAAGACTTGCAATATTCAATGCAGGTCCTACATCGACTCCCAACGGTTTCCAAGAAGCCTCATATACCGTACGCAGGAGTCTCGGTCCTGCGTTTGTATTGCTGACTCATGTATAGGACACAACCGGTTCCTCACTTGCCCGTACCCCAAACCACTCCCCCCAAACCCCTTTTACCCATCATACGCTGCCGCGCAGTCCCACTACAATAGCTTTCCAGTGTCTGTTGATCAGAGCCAACCACACGGTCACGAACACCTACAGGCCCTGTCGCCGATGTGTCACCAAATTATTCCTCTATGGGTCATATCAGAAAGTGACTGCACACAAGATGCTCGTGAACGTGATAATGCGCTAGATCATTCCAGGCATCACCCAAAGTCGAACCAACCATCTCAGTTTCACAGACGTTGGACATGCACATGTAGGTATCTCCCCGGGTTCGAGTATGTTTCATTGATGTCAGAGCTAGCTAGGGATGCCAAGTACCATGTTCCGAAGATCGCAAGCATCCACTTGGGATGACCGTGCCAGAGACGGCTTCCGACCACGATGCTGGACTGCAGTGGTGCATGTGCCATTCTCAGGCACGCACCATCTGCTCACTATGATTCTCTCCCTTGCCTCAGCTTGCATCGTATCTCGGTGTTCTGACGAGAAAGCAAGGTCACCAGGTTGTTGGTGTTGTGATCGCAGTCACGAAGCTCCGCACCCCACACGTTTGCGCCTCCGTCGGTCTCGCAGAACACCCACTTGCTGTCGTGGGACACGGAAACAGCGTACACACTTCTCGTTTCCTTTCTGACCACTCGATCACATTCAAGTCTCCATTGCAGGATCTCATTGTTACTCCCGTTATTAAAGTGCTTTCGATTAGGATGAAAAGCGACCACCACCGCCGTATGAGAATTATTGATGTCGAGTACAGTTGTCAGGTCTTGCTGACTTGTCAGTGTGCAATACTCCCATTCCAAGCTAGTACTGCTATGCACCAGGTGTTGCCGACGAAATGTCCACAGATGATTTAATGTCGTTTCTTGGAGAAGGTTGGCTCGCTGCGCAATGTGATCTTAGGCGACTCTCCTTGTTCTCGAAATGGATCGCGGATGCCTCGTGTCTTCACCGCTTCTTCTTCCTCGCATAGCTTCCAGTCAACCTCGTTGGGACAACCAGCAAACGGTCAATTTCGCCATTAAAGATGTGATAGTTGATGGAGTGCTCGTTGGGCAACCAGGATCATCAGATGTGTATAGAGCAAATTTTAATCTCATTTGCATCCCTGTTTCTCGAGCGAGGTTGTAACACCCCCAGCTTGTTTCCGTGCCGTGGTTCGACAAACGGCAAGGTTTGGATCGACTACCTTGTGGGCAGCATTGGTGGCACGCTTACGGGCTATGCCAACGGCATGGCGACACCCGCACCCAAAACTTGATTATGCGAAGGGAGACAGAATCTCTCCCAGCTCACTCGCCAGCCCAGCCACACTTGATAATCACAATGAAGTGACTCAACAAACTTGACCCTTCTAAAAATGGCGAGAAAGGATATGGATATGTTCGAACGACCGTTGCCTGACTCCGTTTCAACTCACAGTCTGACAGAGTCCATTGTCGTTAACAAGTGAGAACAGCCGAGTCGTACTAGGCCACCCTTCGCATTGTAAAGCCATCCACATGTGTGAATGTTTCTGGCGCAGCTCGTGGGTTGTGTTAAAGATATCGAATATGGCCCTATATATGGATGCACGTGTTCCTCACCGAGTGTCCGAACGACCATGCCCTAAGGTAATGGTAGCTTCGTGGTTCATTTTCACAAATGGAGGTCCAATCTTTGATTAGAATATCATGACAACTCTGGCGCATCGTATCGTACGATCATCACATCGACAGGGTATTGAACATCGATGGATATATAGTCCTAAACAGTTACGTGAATACTACTTTCCAGGGTCTGTTAAAATTTATATCTTCCACTGCTGCTCGATGCCCTATGCCTTCCCCCAAACGTTATAGATGCATATGCATGAAGTGATATGCACGGCTCAGCTATCCGTGAGTCGAACCGGCTCGATCAATGTGTCCCATCTTCGGCAACTGATCCAGAACACATGCACGAAGGAAGTGGGATCATGAGCTTGAGGAACGTTCTTCCTGATTCTCGCTGCACTCCAATGAGTCCAATGTCGAGGTACTGAAATGAACATGCGCACGGTCATGTGGATTATCTCAGGTGAATGTGAAGACCCTTCGTTTCCTTGTAATGCCTAATGGGAAATGAGTATGTGTGACGATGCGTGATCTCCAGACCCAGACACACCGGGTCTACTTGGGTGCCCCCTAGGTGGGCTTGTCGGCTGCCTGAAGCGGTTTTGCTTAGATCGGGAGAACCAGATGGATCGATGGCGGGTTGTACCTGGTAGGGCATGAGTCGTCGGACATGGTATGCAGTAATGACGGAGCAGCGCACCGAGCCTGTTTGCACCGCTACACGAGAGCCTTGACCACTACCGGAAGCGGCTTTATTTGGATGCGTGGAGGCGGTAGACTTGCTCCGTGGTTTGGACTGTAATGACAGATGATTTGAAGTTGTTGCGCACGAACCCGAGGGACGACAAACCTTTGATTCATCCTTTTTCACAACGGGTTTCGCAACGGCTCGCTGTAGCAACAGATCAGACACATTACATGACCATTGTTCATGGAAACTCCACTCACTTGTACACGCTGACCTGCGGCAAACCACGAAGTCGCTTGATCCGCACGCGCAGCGACTCTTGTCTGTGGGGCGGTTCGTGATTTGTGTCCGACGGGTTGACGTGATTGTTTGGGAGCTTGGGCAAGGGTATGTGATGTCTCACCCCTGGTCTGCTGGTTCTTCGTTCGTAAGAGCTTCTTGAAATTCGGGATGCGCAGGTATGAACTGCGGGTATCTTTCCCCTGAGGTAGTTCCAGAGGATGGGTCGTGCGTGCAGCGCACGATATGTCTGGCACTCCCCTGTCATGTCTGTGAACGGAAGACGCCGGGGACGACGGCTATTCTAGTGTGAGCGCAATGGGAGTTAGATATGGAGTGATCACAGACCTCATCAAAGTTGAATTGTGGGCCAGACAGGCCAGAGGGTACTTCGACCTGTACAGGCGTGAGAACTCGCCCAAGCACAAGAAGAGCAGATGGGTACCTCGAGCGGATCGCCATTGCCATATCCAGGGGGTGTCTTGGGCTGCGTTGCATCCGTTTCTCCGGGATCCTCCTGTTGCAGGCAAATGACCAAGTCAGTAACTCGGTTCCATGCGGAAGAGGGTACCAATAGTACGATGGTGGATAAATGCTTACGAAGGCATCGGGAAGGATGCGGCGCAAGTCGTGTAAGGAGACTTTTCCATCTCTTCCTCCAATTGCCACATAGTCGGCAGTGGGTGAGAGCGCAACTGAGCGCACGCCTTTATCGTATTCGATGGTTGGGCCAAACTGAGCGAGGGTGTCAGCGTCCAGAAATATGGTAGATAGAGATGAGGTGGCAGCAAGGAATGTGTCATTCTTTGCTAGGGCAATTGACGGGGCATAGTCGAGTGTGGGTGACTCGTCGAGTTGGTGTCCCGAGGGAACAGCAAAGGACCTGATTTTCTTGTCGTCGCAAGTCGCAAAAATTTTCTGGCCATCATCCGACCATGCAAGGGGGACGATTGCACCTAGATCGAATGTTTTCACGTCAATGGTGGTAAGCTTGTCACCACTTTGACCATCAAAGATGCGAATCGGCCCGTGGTTGAGCTCGGAAGTGGCAAGTTGTTCACCCGTCGGAGAAAATTTGACCCCAGTAACATAATCGTTGTGTCGAAGTGGGCCAATGAGTCGCTCGCCAGTTTGGATGTCCCAAACACTTGCTTCCGCTTTGTTAGTTCCGGTCGCGAACTTGGACGAGTCACTAGAAATGTCAACTGCATACACACGGTCTGTGCCCTCAACTGCAATGACTTCTTCGTGCAGTCCAGCATCCCAAACTTTTGTACCTTCGTCAGTTCCCCCAGCCACCCACTTGCCATCACTTGACACAGAGATGGCAAAAACCCACATTCCCGCTCGTTCTCCAATCCGTTGGCCATCTTCGAGCCTCCACCCCTGGAGGCCCTTCGTTGTCCCACTATAAAAATGCATTCCGTCCGTATGGAATGCAACTGCATAGACTGTGCCAGAGTGGCCGGTGTCAAACACCATCGTTGGTTCTTGCTCAACCATCAGCATTTGACACGGTCGCGCCTCAAAGCCACTACACACCAGTCTCGGTCGGCATCTGGTCGTTGCTTTGCAGTCGTAAGGTTCAATGGCTGACAAAAAGAGATGTAGAGCGTAACTCGTGGTGCGTAACGTGGTTTCAAACGAGTTCTTGTTATGAATATGGGCGCAGCCTCATGTTTCTGGCGTCTATCCTTGCTCGAATCTCTCGTGACCACTGGGCAAGTGGTCAACATGGACATTGTCTTCCCTCATCTCCGACCGTAATCCTACTCTCGAACACCTGCGAGCAAGGACTATCTGAGCGCTGGTGTGCATTCGGCATGCTGGGATTTGCTGGAACCACACCCAACGTATGTGTCATCTCAACTCCAGCCTGAATCACATAGCGCTCATGTTCGATTGGACAACCTTAACGCTCACCTTTCATTGTTACACTTGCGTGGGCAGACGTTTTGCGTGCACACGGGTCTTAGGTTATGCTCATCACCGTGCAGGCTATTGGGTGAGCAACAGTTCAGTGAGTGCATCCTCAAAAACCGACCGCGCACGTCTACCGTTCCTCAGCCGAGGCATCTAGCTTGTCATGAACTAATATAAATCCGGAACCAAAGGTTCTTCGATGGTGACTTTGCCCATGAACCTCACCCTCAATATCGTGGGCAAAGATGATTATGTCCTTTGCTGTCGGTGTGTGCTTGACCTAACTGTCTGATCGTGCGAGTGTTGAACGGTGTACAGGACTGTCCGCGGACAAACCGCGATGAATCTGGGGACACATCGCTTCGCCCACCAAGTCTTCTTCTCGACATGGACCACCTTCTCCTGACGCCTGTCGATGTTCCTTGAGCAACCAAAATGATTGGGCTCGGAATCCACGCTTCATATGATCTACTGGAATAAACATGGTGCCCTCTCCGATGTTTATCCACCGTGATTGATGACGCTCCTGACTAGGGTGACTCCCTTAGTCGGCATACTAAAGTTCAACTCGGCGTGCCCACCAACAAACGATCGCTCATGGATCAAATAACATATGGAGTGGGTCCTGGCACTAACCCATAACTCACCAGCTGGTCGTGCTCTGCGCTCCCCACGTTTCCGGCAACTCTGCGTTTGCCAACTTTGCTGTCATTGGGAGACGAGTATTGTGTCTCGGTCTAGGGTATCGGGTGAGTGTACACTAGTATGGAACTGTATTCATCTGCTCCCGTGTCGAGGATTTGATACTCGATGCTACAATAAGCATATATTGGTAATGATGTGCACATGCTGGTATTTTGGATTGGCACACGAGGTCACAAACGCTTGCCTTGCATTCCTAACGAAGCTGACAGTCGGTAGCTGATTGGCTTATTCGGTGACAGATCTCGGGATCATCGTTTGTGTGAGGCGTTTTAAACTCATACGTCTCTCAACCTCTCAATTGAAGGAGAGATATTTACCACACTTGGTTGGGCTTACGACGTGAGTTATAGCAGTATTGATCATCGCATTGCTTGCAGAACTCGCTTATAGATGGCGGGGGATACGGTGATAGGTTGTGTGACCTCCGTTGTGGCCTGTTTGCAGACGATGTTTGATGAACGGCAAGGTTTGGGTTGACCTCATCGAGGACAGCGTCGGTGCGCCAATAGCGTGGCCACCAACGGACTAGAACCTAATGGTGCGAAGCGGAACAAAAACTCACCGCAAACGACACCACAGTGACAGGCTTTCTAAAACAAATTCAGACCACCTCGATGCCTAGCTCATCGGGCATCTATAAAAAAGTCCGGGAAGTGGTCCTTGTACAAGTGACTTTTCCCGTCAGCGTAGGGTATAGTGTTGTGGGCACTGAGATGATCGTGTCCTTTAATGTCGGTATGGCCACCCTTTAGCGCTGAGCATTGCCTCACAAGCATGGGACTATCCATGGACAAACTGATGAATTCGGCGACACATCGGTTCACCCACTTTTCGACATGGATTGCCTTTTGTGCGTTCTACGTACTTACACTCTCGAGAGTTCCACAGATTATTTACCTCTCGTATCAAGATGCGGAAATAGAGGCATTTCGGTTCACTGTAGGTGCGAAGCAGGTTTAAGATGTATCTTCCAGTCTCAATATGGGTTGAAGATGCTTCTTGGCGTTCCTCCTTACTTGAACCCCTGGTTGGTGGGCCCATTGCAATGACCAAGCAGCAAGCAGGTGTTCGGCACCAGTGGTTCCTTTTCCCGTAACCTTGCCTTGAACATGCGTCGTATCCCAGCCCTAAGACCGGGTCCACGACAAAGTAAGCCACATTGCATCAGCGACAATGCACAAGATATCCGTGAGCGTGACAATGCGCTAGATCATCGTATGTGCTACCCAAAGTCGAACCAACTCATTTACATTCGCAGACATCGGATGCATATATGTACATGTGTCCTCCCGCGTTCGAATGTGTGAGCTCACCCGTGTGCTTCATTGATGTCAGATCTGGCTTGGGACGACCATGATGTTGGATGCAGTGGTACACATCAGTATTACGACAATCAAATAGGGTCGTTGCTGGGTTTCTCAGTGTTGTGATTATGGTCCCAGCGCAGCTTAGATTGATAAATATTTACGTGGCCTACCGGATACGCCTCCTCGGTGTCAATGCGATCGATCGAGATGGAGCATTTGGGGCGATGATACTATTCGGAGTTGTACGCCCTTGGACTGTCTTCGCGATCGAAGACGCGACTGCGGATCATTCGCATCATCAGTCACATTCCCTCCATGCCCGTTTGGGGGCGATCGCCCACTCAAGGGCAAGGTTTGGGTCAAGCGCATATCGGACAGTATGAATGCCATTTCCGTGGATCATGCTCCATGTTTCCACGGATCACAGGTAGGAACTAACCCAGCTAGGCCCATGACCATGCCGAATGGAGTGACCCATTCGGTGAGCGTGCTGGGGCGTCATCAGAACGCACACTTGTGGACAACATTCCCGTCTGTCTGGTCGACGGTAACGGCCTTCCGAAACAACCTGATCCTTTCGCTCGAGTAACGTCTTCTCCTAATCCCCAACCAACGAGCACAACTTCCTCATCAATGAAACATACAGTGCCGGCTTGCAGAACTGCGAGGCATGAACCAATATTGACGGTCTGATCGTGTTCCACGCATAGGTCCCCCATACCGGTCGTGTCTTGATGCGGAAGGCTCTTGTGTAGATCCGTATCATTATTGCGAGCGGTTCATAGGGGGTGGACACTCTGCCATGTCATTCTGACGCTTCGTATCGTATCGTCATCACATCGACGTGGCACCATGGATCATGGTATCTTTTGAACAGCTGGGTGACTAGGATCCCAAAGTCCTCTGAATTTTCTTTTTCGACATGGCTCATACCTTCCACCCCAAATGACATGAATTTGTATGCACGAAAGTAATATGCATGGCTCAGCTATGCATGAGTCGGACCGACCTGATCAATGCATCCCATCACCAGCACCTGAGCCAGAACACATCCACGAGGGGACTGGGATCGCAAACCTGATGAACGTTTTTCCCGATTCCCGCTGTGATCCAATGAGTCCAATGTCGATGCACTGAAAAGAAACATGCGCACAGTCACGTAGATTACCTCAGGGGATCGTACAAGTGATTCATCTGCTCGTGACGCCTAATGATCCATGAGTCCCGGTGATATGGTACATAATCACTGGAGACAAACGTACCGAGTCTGCTGGTGCGTCACCTCGGGGGCTTCGTCTGCTGCCATAAGCTGTTTTACTTGGATCGGGAGGACCGGGTGGATCGGTGGCTGGTTGTACCTAGTAGGTGATGACTTGTCAGACATGGTACGTGGTAACGGGAGAGCGGCGTACCGAGCTCATTTGTGTTGCATGATGGGAGCCCTGGCCGCTACCAGAAGTGATATTGTTCGGACGTGTGGAGCTGGTAGACTTGTTGGCTGGCTTAGACTGTGATGTCTGGTGAGTTGCTGTGTGTCAGTCCGAGAGACAAAGAACCTTTGATTTATCCTTTTTCACAACAGGTTTTGCAACGGCTCGCTGTGACAACAAATCAGACATCCACATCAGATGGTTGTCGATCAGAGGCACACTCACTCGTACACGCTGACCTGCAGCGAGCCATGAAGTGCCTTGATCTGAGCGCGCACTGTCTCTTGTTCGTGGGGCGGCTTGTGATCCGTATCCGACGGGTCGATTGGATCGTTCGGGAGTTCTAACAGGGGTAGACGGTGTCTCGTTCTTGTTCTGCTTGCTCCTCGTTTGTAAGAGCTTCCTCAGATCTGGAATGCGCAGATACGAGCTGCTAGTGCCTTGCCCTTTGGGTAGCTCTGGAGGGTAGCTTGCGGGTGCAGCATGGGATGTCACAGTCGTTGGCCCATCCTGGCGTTCATGGACCGAAGACGCCAGGGACGAGGGCTATTCTAGTGTCAGTACGAGTGCAATGGTTAAGAGTGATCACGGACCTCATCGAAGTTGAACTCTGGACCAGACCTGCCAGAAGGGATTTCACCCTGCGAGACTATGAGAACTTGCTCGAGCGCAAAAAGAGATGCGTATGTACTTCAAATACACTGCTGTTGGATTCTCCGTCATGTGTCCCGGATTCTTCGTCATCTAAAGCAGAAATCTAATGTAGCGTGTCAGCAAGCTGAATGGAATATGAATATGCTCAATGATGGACTTACGAATGCATTGGGAAGAATGTGCCGCAGCTCGTGTAACGTAATTTTTCCATCTTGTCGTCCAATTGCCATCTGATCAGTGGCGGGTGAGAGTGCAACCGACCGCCTATCTTCTTCATGCATGGTGGGCCCAATTTGAGCGAGGGTCTTGGTGTCGAGGAATACAATGGACCGTCGCGCAATGGCGGCAATGAATTTGCCATTTGTTGCCAGGGCAATGGAGATAGTTTTGTTGAAGGTAGATGACTCGCCGAGTTGGTTCCACGATGGAATTGCAAAAGACCTGATCTTCCCATCCGCAGAGGTGGCGAAAATTTTCTTGCCATTGTTGGACCATGCGAAGGGTGTGATTACAGCCAGAGCGTGTACACTGGTGCCGATGGTGGCTAGCTTGTCACCGGTCTGACCATCAAAGATGTGAATTGGACCCCTGTTTTCGCAAGTGGCAAGTTGTTCCCCAGTCGGAGAAAATCTGACCCCAGTGACGATGTGATCGTGTTGGAGTGGGCCGATGAGTCGCTCGCCGGTCTGGATGTCCCAAACGCTCGCTTCCTTGTTGTTAGTTCCTGTTGCAAACTTGGATGAATCGCTGGAGGCATCGATGACAGACACATTTTTCGTTCCTTCGACCACGACGCCTTCTTCGCACAGCTCCGCATCCCAAACCTTTGCGCCTTTGTTCGTTCCCCCGACCACCCATTTGCCATCACTCGACACAGAGATGGCAAACACCTGCATTCCCACTCGATTTCTGACACGCTGACCGTCTTCAAGCCTCCATCGTTGGAGACCATCCCTTGTCCCACTATAAAGCTCCTTTCCATTGGGATAGAATGCAACCGTCCACACTGTGCTAGAGCTACCAGTGTTAAGGACCATCGTTGGTTCTTGCTCAACCATCAGCATTCGACACGGTCGCGCCTCAAAGCCGTTATGTACACACCAATCTCGGTCGACATCTGATCAATGTTACGCAGTCGTGGGGTTCAACGGACAAAAAAAATTGGTGTCGAGGGTGACTCGTAGTGCGCAGTATGGTTTCCAAAAATGCTTTTTTGTTCTCAAGCGCAGCTTTGTCTCTGGCGTCTATCCTTGCTCGGATCCACTGGGCAAGCAGTCAACATAGGTATTGTCTTCCCTCATCTCCGACCATAGTCCTACCCAGACTCCTGCGAACGCAAGCACCATCTGAGCAAGCGCTGGTGTGTGTTCGGCACATTGGAGTTTGAAGGGGCCACCCTCCACTCAATTTATGTGTTGCCTCAATTTGAGCCCGAGTCACATTGCGCTCATGTTCGATCGGGCAGCCTCCATGCTCACCTTTTGCTGTTGTACTTACGTGGGAAGACGTTATGCGTGCCCTTTGGCGTTGGTTTATGCTCATCGCCATGCTAGTTGTTGGGTTCGCAATGATCGGGTTCCCTGCCCGGTCTGTGGTGAGTGTATCCTCAGCCTAAGCGCACATGCCCACCCATGCCTCAGCTTGTGGGCCTGGCTCGTCGAGCATTTATAGTTAAGTCCAGAAAATAGTCTTTCGATAGTGGCTTTCCCCGCCAACGCCATCTGCCTTTGCACGCATGACCATTCGCCCACCCTGTGAAAGGGGCTATATAAAAGGAGGGAGACATCTCAAACCACCCACGGTGTTAGTCGTCTTGGCGAGGCTCGGTAAGGCTAAAGGCACATGTACATTCAACAAAGACAATTGACAAACGTTCAGGCAGTCGCACCTTGATGGCAACATCATCAGGAAAATAGCATGATGCTTATTTGTGCTTATACATACTTTTTTGGTCGATTAAGTTTAAAATAAGGACCGACCGTGCAAGCGTACCAAGCATGCACAAGGTAGGTCTCTAACTTATTCCACACTTGTGTCGTCCTTAATACTTAGTGAGATTACACTACATCACAAGCGAAACAAGTATTTAAGGAGAGGTGGAATACCACAACCGCTGAGAATTACAAAGG
>JBBPLR010000736.1:0-13648 GCA_038089915.1 Sutorius australiensis
TACCAGGGAAGTTTGTTCTGATTTGGAGGGTTGGATATAACCCTTTCTTAGTTGATCTTCAATGAAGGCAGAGACTTCTTCCTGCTCCATGACTGATAGGGGAATTAATCTGCCCTTTTTCGGTTTGAATCCTTCTTTCAGATCTATGGCATGATCCCATGGTTTACATGTGAGCATGCATTCTGATTCCTTTTTATGGAATTGTTCAATGAATTTGTGGTACTGGGGTGGTATGAGTTCTTCCGCTGTTTCCTCTACCTTCACCTTTGACTGTTTTTCTTCTAGGGCATGAATAGTAGCATGAACTTCTTCCATCATTTCTTCTTCTTTTTCTACAAGTCACAAGAATAACAACTTATTCTGAAGTTCCCAACAGTGGCATGGGCAACAGGATAGTTTCACCATGCCTGCTTGCCAATCAATGTCAGGGTTGTGGGCTTTGAGCCAGGAATAGCCAAGGATGAAGGCATTCTTGCCAAGATATGTAACTTCAGCTGTGATCTTCTCTTTATGGCCTTGGTAATCTATAATTAATTTGGCAGCATGAGTGATGTTGCCAGCCAAGTTCTTGGTTCTATCTATGTTATAAACAGGGATAGAGTGGTGTAGGGGTGTGAGAGGAATGTTGTTCTTCCTAGCCCAAGCCAAGTCAATAAAGATGGTGTTAGCTCTGCTGTCTAAGAGGGCTTCTACAGAGGTATATTCTTGTTCTTCATCATCAGGCACTACCCATATTTTCATCAGGATTTCCTTTTTGGGGTAGGCTGATTGACAGAAGATGCCTTGTTTTAGGATTTGTGATGAGGTGGATAAAGAGGAATTAAGCCCATGTTTAACATCTGTGGCGAGCCCTGAACTAGCCAAGGACCCCTCTGACGGCAAGTCTGAAATAAATGAAGTACATGAGTCTGTATTGCTGCCAGTATCATAGTCCATTACATCATGTAAGATAATAAGCAACAGTGAAGGGCAGAGCACACAGCTGGACAGACAATCTCAGTCACATGCAGTAAATGGACTGTATTAGTAAATACCTGGACAGACAATCTATGTTCATAGTGAGTATCAACAGAGCATGATCAAGAGGGAAGGCTCACCTCAGTTGCATGTGGTAAATGGACTGAGGTGACAGCTGTCAAGTGGCAGACTATATACTTGTAGGTATAAGTACTTAGGCATAAGAGATAAGATGTAAAATGTAGGGTTGAGACAAAAAGAACTACTAGTGAGTAGGTACAGATGCAGAGCATAAGGTACAAAGGTCTGTAGAATGGTGGTGGTATGGGTCAGTGAGACCCTGCACACAGAGAATGGAGACAAATGGGCAAACAGGGCTGACGAGTGGTTGTGCACATGCTCACCTATTCCAACACATCATTGTACATAATAGTGCCCATGTGAGAAGAAAGGGAATCAAACCTGTTGCCCGTCAAACACCCAGAAGTTCTAGGGCTCAGTCTTTTCCCAAAAACCACTTCTTGGCTTCCTCATATGACATATTCTTTATGGACTGTTTCCAGTCCTTGTGGGCCTTGGGAATCTCGGGATTTCTTTTGTCAAAGTCCACCATTTTCTTTTTCAATGTGTGGAGTTGATGTCAGAGGTCTTTGTCATCATTGGAGTCCTCCAACTCCAGGTCATCTATCTTTGCAGCCCTTGTGTTACAGGCTGGTGCCTTCCCTTTGGCATGGCAGGAACAGGAGGGCTTGTGACTCCCACCAAGGAAGAAACATTCACCACATTGCTTTTTCAGCGAGGGGCATTGCTTGGCCCCATGTCCTTCTTTGCCACAATTGTAGCATTTCATCCTATTACCATTTGTTTGGGTGGCGCCAATGTCCATTGTGTTGGGGTCACATTCACACCCCCTTCCCTTGTTGGAGCTCATGCTCTGTTCTCCCATATGCTTCTTCAAGAAGCTCAGGGATTCTAATCTTTGACCCATTTTTCTCATGTGATTGATAAGCTGGGGGAGGGTCAACTTCCCAATGTTGTCATCCTCTTTGACCTTGGCATGATAAGCTCTTCAGCCAACCTGGAACTAATGTGTGTCCACAGGATTTGCTTGGCATGGCCTTCTTCCAATTTGGAGAGGTGGTATGACTTGTTGAAGTCAACGAGCAAATTGTCGATTCCTTGTTCTCCTTGGAATAGTTTTTTGACTTGGAGGTGGTGCCAATCCACCTTGTTGCTGACCCTAAATAGGGATTTCAGCTTAATGGCAAATCTTTCCCATGTGTAGAGCCCTTCCTGCATCATGGGAATTCTAACTTGTGCAAAATCTCCTCCCTTTTTCCCTTTCATCCAGGAGAGGATCATGTACATTGCTTTGGCTGATTTTGGCAGGATGACTTTAGAGTTGGCAGACAGCCAGCCTTGCATGCTGATCCACCATTCATTGAATTTAAGGTATGACCCATCAAATGTGCCTGGGTGTGCATATATTTTGACTTTACTACCTCCTCCTGATGGAGTGGCAGTGGCTGAGGTGCCTGTGGTGGTAATAGGTTCTGGAGCATCCTCCAGTTCTTTAATTTTGTCTTTGAAGACTTGGTTTTGATTTTCCAAGTCCATAATCTTTTTCATTTGCCTTTCCTGTTTTCTTTCCAGGGAGGCGATGGTGTTTTACACAGAAGTAATCATGGATACATGCATATTAAAATTTTGGTCTGCATTGCGCAGTTTTTCATATAGACCTGCTATTTCTTATGCTACTGCAGTGATGGACTGACCCCAGTCAGCTCCATACTGGTTAAGGAAGGCATTGGGGTCGAAGGACATGTTTATGGAATCCTAGGGGTTTAAAGAATTCTGTAGAGGGGGTGGCATAAGATTCAAGGTACTGATCTGGTTTCCTAATCCAAGTGTGGTTCCAGAGATTGTATTTCTTTTGGTGTGGTGGTATAGCTTTCTTCTGACAAACTCTCCTCAATGGTTCATCTTCATCTTCATCATTCCTTTCCCTCTTTGGAATGTGAAGTATGATCTCTCTTTATGTTTATATCTGGCCCAATCTTTGGTGCTAAGGATAAAAGACTCATGAATGGGGAGTCCAAATGAAGGGCATTATGATGGGGGTGGGGTGGCAGTTTGTTGTGGTGGAGAGCTGTCCTCTCCATCCTCCAGGATGACAAATGGCACCCAGTGGCCTATGCATCCCACTCTATGTCCCCGGCTGAACGCAATTATCCTGTCTGTGACAAGGAAATGCTAGCCATTATTTGTGCCCTGGAAATATGGTGCCACTGAAACAACCCTAAAGCTACTAGGTTGCGCTAGGCTCAGCAACTAAGAGGAAGCATAGACTGAGTTGTATCTTAGAAGAGGGGAACTCTCCAAGAGGACTTGACTGGGGTTGACCAGCAAGTCTCTTGAGCTTATATAGACTTTGGGTTGTATGTACATGTTTGTATCTAATCTAGATCTACTGCTATATACAGTGGCTCAAAAAACTGTCTGGATGTTTGCATGTTTTTCACTAAATGCAGTGGTGCTCAATAATCCTTAACCCTAACCCTAACATGTTAGTATATGAAATAAAGTACTCATTCTTGGCTTCCTATTGATCCAATATTCAGTGCATTTGGTCAAGATTTGATAAAATTGCAGCCATTTTAAAATCACAGCTCATTTGGACAGTTTTTTGACTTTAAATTCTATTTACATATATTGGATCCTAGCATGTTGTAACATGATTACATATATTATATAATGCTTCTATTATGTCAACATTATGTAAATACAGTGACTTGCAAAACTGTTACAATGTTTGTGACTTTTGTAGTATATCTATGATAGTGACTGAAGGTGTGGGAAGCTCGCTTAGTGGTGGTGGGAGCGTGGGATCTACTGACCCTTGGCTACATAATTTCTCCCTAGGTCATGTAACCTGGATCACATGGGGCAGAGATATACCCAAATTAAGACAGAGACACCATTGTAACAGTTTTGCAACTTTTGATGTGAATGATAGGATCTCAGGCAAATGAGTGGATATTTGGTGTTATTTGCTTGTACAAACAACAATAGATATATAAATATCATGTCTGAGCTTGAAATAGCTCTCACACTTCTTCATTTCCAGCCACTACCATCATGAGATCTCTCTCTGCTACTCAGAAGAATACCATCCTTTCTCAGCTTGATGCTGGTTATTCTACTTGCTCTATTGCCTCTACCACTGGTATCAGCATTGCTACCATATCAAGGCTTCATTCCAAGGAGCATTCCAACCTCCAGAAGTCCACTGGAGGTTGTCCATCAAAGCTTTCTCCTGCCAACATTTGGCATGCAGTCCATTTGATTTCAAGTCAAAAGGCTGAGAATGCTGTTCAGGTCACCAAAGCCCTTTCAAATGTCATCAACCAACCCCTCCATCCAAGTACTATCTGCTGCTACTTGAAGAAAGCTGGAATGAAGGCTGTAGTCAAGTCCAAACACCCTTTATTGTCTGCCAAACATCACAAGGTTTGCTTGGATTTTGCCTATGCCCATAAAGACTGGACTCTGGAGGACTGGAAGCAAGTAATATAGTCTGATGAGACCAAAATCAATCACCTAGGGTCAGATGGCCACAAATGGACATGAAAAAAGTCAGGAGAGAAGCTTAGTGACAGATTGGTGGAAGGAACTGTGAAGTTTGAAGGTGGTTCTGTGATGGTATGGGGCTGTATGAGTTGGAAAGGGGTTGGCTATGCTGTCAAGATTGATGGTAAGATGGATGGAGACCTTTACCTTCAGATTTGGAAGGATAAACTTTAGAGTTCTCTGGAGTTTTATGGTCTTGATCCTTCTGAAGTCATTTTTCAGCAAGACAATGACCCCAAGCACACTTGCAAGAAGGTCAAGGAATGGCTAGCTGAACAGGAGTTTGAGACTATGGTATGGCCTGCACAGTCTCCAGACCTTAACCCCATAGAACATCTCTGGAGTCACCTTAAAAGGAGGCTTTCAGAGTCTGAGCATCCCCTCAAGGAGCTATTGGAACTGTGGAGAAGGATTGAGGTAGAATGGGAGGAGATACCAGCTGAGGTGTGTCAGGGGTTGATTGAAAGCATCCCTAGAAGGATTGAGGCAGTGCTTAAAGCCAAAGGAGGCTATACCAAGTATTGATATCTGGCAAATACCCTAAGCACTATTAAAAGTTGCAAAACTGTTACAATGGTGTCTCTGTCTTAATTTGGGTATATCTCTGCCCCATGTGATCTAGGTCACATGACCCAGGGAGCAATTATGTAGCCAAGGGTCAGTAGATCCCACGCTCCTACCACCACTAAGCGAGATTCCCACGCCGTCAGTCACTATCATAGATATACTACAAATGTCACAAACATTGTAACAGTTTTGCAAGTCACTGTATATACATATCATGTTCAACTTATGCTCGACAGTTGAACATATTGTTGAACATAGCATTTATATGTTAAATATGCAAGATAGCCATACTAAGGAGAACAGAATGCAAAATCTCTTGGTTTGAATGATTTAGGGGGCATATATATCATGTTCGACTTATGCTCGACAGTCGAACATATTGTTGAACATAGCATTTACCTGTCAAACACATAAGACAGCCATGATAAGGTGAATGGAACATATGATCTCCTTGTTTGAACAATTTAGGAGGTATACAGTACATGTCAAGTTCAACCTATGCTCAACAGTGAAATATACAGTCAAACATTCAAACAATTCAAATAGCTATGAACAAAATGTTCTCCTGCTCTGGATAACATTGGTGGTGTGTAGTGTAAAGCTCAGAAACACACCTGGATTTCATCTAGTTACCCTCTTTTCTTATTCAAATGATTCAAACAATTCAGAGAGTAATGCACCATCAGCTGTCTGTAGTGTGTCCTCCCACACCACAATAGTATTATGTACTCTCTGACTTGTATAATTTGGAGGGTGCCACCAGCTGGTCTCGGTATCCCCCACTGTGTGAAACATTGATGAAGCATGGTGCAATGCTGATAAACACCTTAGGATTTTATGACAATATCATCTAACCCCTCTACTTGTTCAAATAATTTAGAGAGTGCCACCAGCTGACTACAAGGTGTTCTCCCACTTCTCCCACTTCATCCAACATTAATGAAGTGTGATTTGATTCTCAGAAATATCACTGAAATATTTTTTGAAGTAGTACAAACTACCCTCCCTAGTTACTCCTACCACTGGCTTAAAATGATTCAGGAAGTGTGACCAGCTGCCCAAAAAGCACTCTACCACTCCATATAACATTGGAAGGGTATAGTATATCCCAGACAAACACATCTAGTTTTAAGGGTTACTATTAATCCTTCTTCATCTCAATTCTGGCTCAAATAATTCAGAGAGTGCCACCAGCTGCTCAATGAGTGTTCTTCCACTCGATACAGCATAGATGGAGTTGTTGTACATCTTCCAGAGACACTCCCTAATCTTTTGCAGATAATATTGTTTACCCTCCTGGTCATTCTCTCTTCTGATTCAAATAATTCAGAGAGCATTTCCAGCTGCTCAGAAAATGTTCTCCCACCCCATATGATACACATGGAGTGTGCTACAATCATCAGGAATGCTCCTGAATTTATTACAACAACATCATCCTAGCTTTCCTAGTCATTTTTATATTTTATATTTGTATGCTCCAAATAAATTACTGTATTGTATCAGTGATGTCCAAAGTGTGTTTTGGAGGGCTCTTAGACATTCTGAATCGATTTGGAGTGGTTGCAAGCAGTGCTAATTAAATTCAAAAAAAAAAAAACCCCTCCCCCCCCAGACCCAAATTTTTATTATAAAATCAATCTGTCCGCTGTTTTCTTAGAAATTTGTTTTGGGACATACCAATGGGTCTATCAATCGCCTCCCATTGTTATTTTGTCCAAATTATGGTTTGGTATTTGTAATTAAAATTACTCCAGGGTCATGTATAAGTGTTTCCACATTCACAATTATGTCATCATGGCTCCAACCAGAAAATAATGATATGGTACAAGACTATGGAATAAATAAATAAATGACATCATCACTTGAACCACATTTTCATGCATGGGGACTGATGACAATGCCTAGAGACCAAACTGTCAGACAATAGACTTATCTTCTGATGCAGCGTGAAATCTATTGATGCATTTATATCATTAGGACATGTTCCTAGTGTGTTCCTAGTGTGTTCATAGTGGTAGTAGTAGTATGTGGATAGTAGTTGTATGTCCAGATGGGATTTCATAATATGTTTTTAGTGTGTTCACAACATGCTAATCATACCTTTGCAGTGATTCCCAACATGACCTGACACCCTCAAGATGTTGGTGATATTGTTTGTATGTTTGTAGTACACTTGTAGTACATTCATTGTACATTCATAGTGACCTAGTTATTCATGCTATTATGGGCACCCACAAATAATAATGGATTGTCAAGTGGTTGTTGGTACATGTACCACAAGTCTTGACAATAAAGAATGGATGTGTATATGTCACAAATGATGAGGATCATGGATACCATTGGTGAAACCTGAATGCAAACATGTCTGCAAGAGTGAATGCTATGGTGTCCCTCCATCATCACATCAATCCATAGGCTTATCATCATATTACACTCTGCCTCGTTTACAAAGTACAATACCCATCCATCACCCACAATGACCCAAATGACCAGCCTCCAAAACAATGCAGACGATGGTATACAACCACCACACACTATGTCATTTATCATTCAGCACTATGTTCTCCTGGGCATAAAGCACAGATATGTCTTTTGCTTAGCATGCTCTCTTGTTCTAGATATATGGCCATCAACCCTTTCACTTCTTACTTTTTACTCTTCATTGGAACTAATGTGTGATAATGACAGTCACCATGAGATGACACAATCATACACCACATACCACACGCTTTGATGGAGGTCTATAACCCTATGAGGCCACAATAGAACACAACCACAATTTAGCCAGCTGGTGCCTTCATAGTATGTTTGTAACATGTTTGTAGTGTGTTCACATCCACAGAATGTTCTCTGTTGTATTCAGAATCTGAGTGTTCCACAGGGCTTGTAACTTGGTGAATATATATAGGATACAGGTTTTTCTGGACAAATATGAAATATGATACGATGCCATTCCTGACAGCTTTCATAGCTATTAATACAGCCTATTTTGGCACATTGTGCTTCACTATTTCAATGAACACCTCTGCCAATTCCTATGGGATCAACAAGTCTTCATATGGATATATACATCCTCATAATGGGCCTTGTGTTTATCTCACATTTCTTGAGAGGTAAATATCCCCCAGATTGACAAGTGGGCAGGTCCATTGGATTCCCTATCCACATCTTCTGGTATGCAACAGAAACCTTACAAGCCTTCATGGTAACGCCAGATGCCCTTTTCCCATGTTTGTCACTTGGAAGCTCCTGTATAAGATGTCATTGTTCCCAATGCAAATGTCAGTGTCAATACTGGCAATCTAGCAAATCAGGATGATAATTCAGATATAAAATCCTACGATCAAGTAATCAAAATCAATAGTGAGTTACATGAATGCATGTATGAGTGAATGCGTCACTCATGGCAGATAGTGGTGTACATTGAATGCATCATCATCATCCAGTACACTGTCTGTAGCATGCCAGGACAGAAAGATTTCGCTACTGAAGCACATGTCTTCACTTTTCATCTCTCCTCGGTTCAAACACATGGGTGAACTCAGTGAGGTGAGTGGTGTCATAGGTGAGGAAACATCCACCAGTCTTGTTGCTGGGCCCATGCATAAATACCTCTGCATTCACCACAACTGGCTACATATTGACATATCATACTCAGAGGTAAAGAAAATCTTTATCTATCAGAAACATGCATATATCAACAGTACTTCAACATCCTCTGCAATTCCTGTGCGGTGGCGGTGACATGAGGCCCAGAGGTCGGGACTGAGGGAACACTTGTTCGACTGTGGTCAAACAAGGTAGGTAGAGCACCAGCACCTTGAATATCCATACTCAAAGGGACTGATGCACCTGTTGGTGATGCAGGCTGACTACCTTTCATATGGACCTCTGAAATCATGTTTCTGGGTACACCGCCTCTGCTCAATGATGCTACTGGCATATTGTCAGGGACCACTGAGAGACCCCAGTTAACGTTTGTGTAGGAACACACCTGCATTCGAATCAGCTCTCTCAGTGACCTTTTTTGAATCTTTTGTGATCTTGTGTGTCCTCTTTCACCCTTTAGTTGCTACATGTGCATTTCAATGGGTTGACAATGACAGGATGGACATATGACTTTACTTACACTTGTCAACAGCACTCAACTGAAAGAATGTGTTGACAGCAGCATCTGCCGGCTTTTGCCAATCCTTTGGTGGGACTGCCTTCAAATTGTGGTCATATTCTGCACCCGAGAAAACAGCATCATTCTCATCTTGGTGTGCATAAAAGGAAACCCAATCTAAGATGACAATATGTAGCATCAGCAGAGTCTACAAGAAAGAGGAGTAGCAGAGTGAAAGGCAAATACCAAGGTGTTCCACATCCTGACATTCCAACACTACCGAGGGATGTTCTAGCCTCCAACAACCAGCAACATCATGCTTGTGACAGTCGACAAAGTATTCGGTCACAAGATATTGATTAAAGAGATGTGAGTGGTATGTCTCTATACCCCAGTGCTTGTGTGCTATCATAAGGAGCCCTTCTGCGATCCCATCCATATATATGATGTACTTCATCATCATCATCAGCACTGCATCAGGAAGCTTGGCCCTTTCCTTAACAATCTCCATGAACATATGATGACACCAGAGGAAGTGTCAGAGGTGTTCATAGTAGAAGGCAGGGACTTTGATGATGTTGGGAGCTGTTGGTTCATTGAGCTCCATGTTCATGACATTTACACTGAAGAACGGGGAGTCCCTAGGAGGAGATGGGTAATATCGCACTAGGCAGATCTTCTGCAAAAGTGCATTGTTTGGGCAGTGTGCAGGGAAGAGACGGTCAGTCATTGTTCAGAAATGGGGGAAAGAATGGGTGGGTGCAGCAGAGGTGAAGTGTGTGAGGTGGTGCAATATCCAAAACTTTATATGCCTTTCTGTCTATCCATCACATGCCATTACACATCAGGGAACAATGGGGTTAAGAAATGGGTAATATTGAAAGAGAAACTACAGACAAATAGACCCTGCTGAAATATAATATTGGTGTACACAAACTAAGATCATATTATAGGTGTAGCATCATTATATACAGAGCTGTTCTTAGTCATCCGCCATTGTTGTCCCAGTCTGCGAACAGGCTTCAGGGGATATGGCATACACACAGGGGTTATCCATGTGCAGTAGTGTATTTATTTATTTAATACTCACTCAAACTTTCAATGTTTAGTTGTGTTTGTAGAGTGTTTAGAAAGTGTTTGTATTGTGTTTGTATTGTGTTTGTAGTGTTTGTAGAGTGTTTATAGAGTCTTCATAGAGCCTTTGTATTGTGCTTGTAACATGTATGTAGTGTGCTCATGCAGTCCCCATGTAGTGTTTAAGTAGATTCATCCTGTGATTGCAATGTTATCTTACACCTTATGCAGTTCTAGTCTTGCCCAACATATAAGTGACAATTCAAAGAATAATCATTGGGTACAATCACATGCATTATCAGGTCCATTCGTCCTACTCATCCACCTCCTCCCCACTTGCGTCCTGCTTGCTACTGCTATCATTATGTACTTCAGCAAGGATATCTGAATAAATAAACAATATGTTGTGAGTGATGACATCACAGAAGACTCTTCATTATGCGTGAGTAACTCTTACCTCCGCAGTAATAATAGCCACTGTCGTCCTCCTCATCTGGCATCTGATATGGGTGGTCATACCATCCATCCAGAGAGTTATTCCAAGCTTCGATTAATCTCTCTGTTGCCATGTTGGAGATCTTCCAACAAGAGGATTCACCCTCCCAAGCATTTCCAAACCTTTTCTTAATGTCTTGCCAATCTAGAAAATGCACATGTAAGTAGGAAAACAATGCTGGTCTAATTTACCATGGAATCACATACCAAGGGTGAGAATATTCGTGGTTCTAAGATTGATGTTATTGTGCTCCATTTGCCATAGTATGACACATGCTGGATCATGGTGCCCCACATAATAATCCTCTGTCATGTACCAATCGAAGAATGGAATGCAGACCTCAACTCCTGCCTCAGTGGCATCTCAGAAGGCTGGTTTGCAAAACTTAAATACATGAATGAAATGTTCTATATTGAGGCTGATCATCTTGTGGTTCTTGTCAGACATGTTCTTGCTCTCATGCGCCCAATAGAGTTTCTTGAGTGTCTGGCCACACCAGAGAAAGTGGCGAATGAGCTGAGAATAATGCACAGGGATTGGAACGGTTGTTGGCACCCCATCGTGTCCTGGCACCAGGCATTCAATGTAGTACTTTCCTTTCTTCATTTCGACACTGTACCAGATGTTGACGAATGTTTCAATAACGTCTGTTGATAGTGTAAGTGTAAGTGGGAACAGTGAGCCTGTAGGGAGTTGTTTGTATTGGGGAATGGTTGAGGTCATGCTATGTGGGTTAGTGCATATAAAAGAAACATGTTTGATTACCACACGTACATGATGTGTGATGATCTATTTACTAATCAAAGATGTTTTACTGAAGATGGAGATTGGTTTCATTGTGGGAATATTGCTCACTGTTTATATACCTCTGAAACAGCTGACATAAGCACAATTGGATAATGCATGCACATCCTTGGCAGCACTTTTTTCAGACTCAGATGGTCTTACATACCAATTTCCCCCTAATGATATCATGGTCCGGAAATCAGCAGAGTTTGCAGATCTCAAGGCAGATTGATAATGGCACCATGGCTCCTGTGACTACAATAGCCATCCCCCGGAATTACACAGAGCATGTGTTGCGCTCTCTTTGGCGGTGGAACATCTTTGTTGGAATTTATGCTCGTTGTGACATATTATCTTATAGTGACATTCAAGACCCAGAGTCACTCCTCTTGTGGTACATCATGTACATGGATGCCATACTAGGTTTCCTTCTCTGTGCAATAAAAAAACACAAGGAATCAAGACCATTTCAATCACAGCTTTTCGACCTCTATCTTATGGTTGAATACCACATTGGATGCCATGAGTATGACCATGCGGCACATTGGAGGACTGCACATCCCAACACCATTCTTGAATGTCAGGATGTCAGTACACTAGGCAAGTATACTACTACCAACACCAGTGCTCACCTTGGAAACTCTGTTGACACCAGCTACCATACATTGTAGACTGGAATGCATATTATGCACAACAAGACAACAAGGATCCCATATTCTCTGGTGTACAATATAGGTTCAATATACAGGAAGTATCAGAGGAAGACTGGAATGATGTACTATGTCACACTCTCTACTTTCTTCAGCTTCTGAATGAATTATGTGAGCACATCATTCTCCTCCTCTTTTAACAAGAATAACAATGAGTAAATAATGATGATGATGATGATTGGTTGATTTATTGGTGATTTATTGATCAGTCACACTTGTGCCTTTAGCAACAGATAACATGTATGGCTGCCTGGGCACACTGGGTGTGTCTGGAGAGGCAACCATCTTAGCAAATGCTGAAATCAAGTCAGAGGTGTGTCCACAAACAGTGAAAGTGAAATTATATGCTAATTAATGAGATGATTGATTTTACAATGCTATGATGCTGCTTTTCAGGACATTCCTGTTAACACGGAGTGGAACATATCTGATGAAGGATCTATCTTTGAGCATGGAATACACTCAGAAAGCGAAGAGAGCTATGAAGAGCTCAGTAGCTTCTTCAAAAACCTTTATTTGAGATCTCCATCAAGTACTGGGAGATCCCACCATTTCAATCGTGAAAGCACCCTGGGTCATAGCATGTCATCCTAATCATCCAGTTCAGATGGCAGCTCCGACAGTGCAGATACCAATAGTGATGTGGATGGTAAGTGTAGTTATTTTACATGCTGGAATAAAAACCTCAGAACATAGAGAAGTCCTACCCACATTGTACAAGGACTATTGTGTATTCCCACATGCCAGTGCTGGGGTCACCAATATGTCCCCTGTGTTTCCGGACCCATCACTGCCATGAAGGACAGAATCCCCTCGAACACCTTTTGAGGAGAACAGAGGCCATGTGTCGTCCTCACCTGAATATGCACAACATGAATTAAGTTGTATTGAGGGTGTGTGCATGCATGCATATGCACTTTTTCTACATCTCTTACATTGAGACTGTGAACAGACATGGATAAACAAGAGAAAAGGTGGTAAGTGATACAACATGAACATGGCAATGATGGAGATGACAATGCTACAAATACAAAAGTGTCTCAGAAGATATTCCTCATTGTCGAAGGAATACAGGGGGAAACCCTGCCAAGTTTACCATGGTCCTAAGAAGCAGGAGTACTTCATCCTGACTGTTTTGTGGTGAGGGCATTCAAACCATACTAATTTGACCTCACTTGGCTCTGGCAGATCATTCTGGTGCACTGGGCGGAAACAAAAACAAAAACAAAAATCCATTATGCTCAGAACTCCCCCCTCAAAGGAGACCACAACACAGGTTTGATACACAGCTATCAAGAGAGAAAGGAAAGAAACACAAAG
>JBBPLR010000737.1:0-13635 GCA_038089915.1 Sutorius australiensis
GGAAGCATGCACATAGCCATCAAGGCGATGTGGAATGGAAGTGAGTACATGCGCATAGCGCATGCGATCGTGGCTAGAGGGTATTAGCCCCTAAGCATATGTGCGAGATTGGATCGCAGATCCAATCGTGAACCTTATAATAATGTAAACAAGCGTATACAATACCTCGTGAAGTGCGTGTAATCGGTAGGGCTAGCCTAGACCGATAAGATAAGATCAGAGGACATAGTGACTGGATTGCATCAAGCGTCTAGTGGCACTAGTGGTCCTATGGATCCTAGTAAAGTGTAGCATCAAGCTACTTAGTCATGAGCGCAGTCGAGCGCTAGATTGCGCAAGAATAGGGGTTAAAATGTAGACCTGTAACACTCACCCTCATCGCCATCACTATGGTGGTGGAAAGCACATTATCTTGTTGTCGTTACTGTGGTAGTGGACGCACCATTGCACCATCATTGCCATTGTTGTTGCAATGGGCACATCTGGGCATGCCGTTGTGTCACCCTCGCCCTCATCGCTGTTACCATGGTGGTGGGGAGCGTGTTGCCTTGTCGTTGTCACTGTGGTGGTGGCCACGCTATTGCGTCACTCTCACATTGTCGCTGTGGTGATGGGCACACCATTTTGTCATCCCCCTCATCGCCATTGCCGTCGTGGTGGTCATCTTCGCTGTGGTGGTCGGCGTACCTGTCATCCTCACCTTCATTGGTGCCGTGGCAATGGTAGGGAGAAACATGGACCAGAGGGACACGCCAGCTTTCTCGAGTAGTTTCAGCTTCTTGAGCATGATTTCCATCTGCGCCACGTGGTCTTTGATTGCCTGTGCCTGCTCGTTGAGTGTCTTGATCTGTTCGGTGTAGGGACGGAGTCGTGCACCATTGCGCATGCTTGTGAGCACACTGGGGATGAGGATCACTCGCCAGAAGAATGTATCCACGATGATGGTGTAGAACCACGGCATGCCAGTGCTCACTTGTAGCAGCTCGAACAACCAGCTCATGATGCCCGACGGCCACCAACTTGTAAGCCTGAGAGCGGCAAACTTGCCATATTGGAGTGGTAGAATCACATTGGTCGCGACGTTGGACACTGGGGCCGACACATCCAGGACCACATCAGGAATGGGCGCAGTTGCAACAGTGGTGTCTGGTGTCTCTGTTGATAGTGGTGGTAGATGTAGAGACGGCGAGACTTGGAAAATTTTTGCAGAGCTGTGTATGTTGATTGTAAGAGTTGGCAGCAGTTGCAGTGTGTTGCAAGACAGCGCAGGGAACGGGTGGGTTTGCAAGAGTAGGTAGGGGGTGCGATGTGCTGCAAGATGGCGTGGGGATCAGTCAGGTCTGCAAGGTGGGTGGTAGGTGCGACGTACGGTATTGCAATACGGTGTGGGGATTGGTCTAGTTTGCAAGAAGCTAGGCAGGGGGTGTGATGTATTGCAAGACGATGTGGGGATCGGTTAGATTTGCAAGGTGGGCAGCAGGTGCAATGTACGGTATTGCAAGACGGTGTGGGGATCGGTCCAGTTTGCAAAAGTGGGCAGCAGGTGGGATGTGTTGCAAGGTCACGCAGAGAACAGTCGGGCTTGCAAGAGTAGGCAGGGGATGCACGTATTGCAGGATGGTGGGGATCAGTCAGATTTGCAAGAGGACTAGGCAGGAGGTGCAACATGTTGCAGGGGAGTACAGAGAGCTGGTTTGCAAAATGTCAATAAGCGTAAGCATCGTAGCGTGGGCTGCACTGGTTTGCAAGAGGTTTTTGTGGGATGTTTTGCAAACACGTCATGGCATACTATAGTATCACAGTGAATCTTGCAAATCCATGCAGTAGTGCTTCATAACCGTCAATTCTGCAACACCCTTAGATCTATCATTACAGTGATTTCTTGCAGGAACTTTACTCCCTGGCCTGTCGGTCTCGGAAACCAGGACCGACCTAGTCCCAGACCGAGCCGCTCAAAGCCGAAACCAGCTCTCGGTTAGCCGAGCCGCGGCAACACTAACTCTGGTGCAGGGAAGTCGAGAGGATCGGTCTTACAGACCAATTTCCCCCTACAACGGAAATTGGTCTGAAAGACCCTCGGAGTTCGAAAAAAGTGCTGCCAAGGGTGTACTAGGTGACCTAGAAATGACATCGATCATGAACGGCCGAGGTATTCGTTGATGCGTGAGTAATGTTTAGTACCGCGAGACCGTGCTTCACTTGAGTCCAAGTTCGCATGGATCGCTCGGATTGCGTTCTCGCGGATGCAGCATTTTGGTGAAACAATGATCATACCGTGCTCGATATCGATATCAGAATCGGATACACCAGGGAGTCAGAGTGACTTGTCGAAAGTTTATTACATCGTGATGAAATGCGATCCGTGGACCGTGGATTGTATAACTTCACCCCTGGCCTTGTTAGCGAGAAATTCAATAGCGATGCGGGTCCAACCATTGGGGCATACCATGACCTGTGATGCTCTGATACGTGGCGAGTCCTGGCGAGCATAAAACATGCTGATGTGCCCCCATTGTTGGACACATGTATGTCACAGCATCGTGATACGCATCTGCTTCTCATCCACAGCGCCTATGGAATTTGAAACTGGTTTCGCTAGGATGCCGGTGAGACGGGAACGGAACGAGGTGTAGATATACTTGTGGATATGGTCCGACCGATGCTACATACGTCTCGTGATGTGGCCAGTGGGAGGAGAAGAAGCCATCGGGTATAAATAGTAGCTGAAGCGCTGACGCTCGGCTAGCCAGCGTCTGCTATGTGCATGTCCGGATTCCGAAACGCTTCTCACACTTTCCCAATCTTCACAAATCTAGACCATCGAAATCGCACGCGGACGCTGCGCAGAGGCATTCGAAGTCGCCAAGAACGATCCGGTCTCTGTAGGGGGAGGCGATGTCGTTTGGAAGGACGAGTACACGGGGGGCGAGTGTATACTCATCCCCATCCCCACAGTATGTGGCTGTGAGGTCGAGAAAAAGGCCGTGGACGGATCCGATGGCCAGCGGGTGTGCATACTCGGCGTGCCCCTTTTCGAGACCGAAGTGACATCGTTGGCGCGTAGGCTTTGATAGCGCTTGTGCACAAGGTAAACCCCAACGAGGATGAGCAAGAAACCAACAGCGCCGCCGACGCTGCCACCGACGATGGCACCAATGTTGGGCCCACCTGCAGTGGTGCTTGTTGTGCTTGGGGTCAGACCGGATGGATAATAGTCGGAGCGGTCTGGGTAGGAATGAGTGAGGTTCCAGTGGGGGGGGGGGTCAGAATGGGCTCACTCTGATTGGCGTAGCCCTGTGCCTCTCCTACGTTGAATACCTCCGATGTCCAATTCGCCGCTAAATCCGATGTTAGCAAGGGTGGTAATACGACAAATGTAGCTATTCATACGATTGACAGTAGCCCAATAAGGTATGGGAACATTGCTAGCAGTGACATAGCCCTGCGGAACACTCTGGACGGTAGGGTAAGATGTGAAGTGCGATACGGAGGAACATTAACGAATGCTTACTCGTCTTTGTAACCCTGGGAACAGTTTTGGGAGAATGAGGGCCAGCTGCGAACGCAGGCCATCAAAAGGTTGTAACAAGACCATGAGCTATTGAAAACGATGAACAAGTATCGAGAATCATCGATCGAATGTCTCGTATGGCGTATACGGTAGTCGATGCGATGTGAGTACGCGAAGTAATTGGTCGTTGAAATCGCAAGAGATGGCCCCCACGAGAGGCAAGGCACGTCGGATCGAGTACGGCGAAAGCTTGAGCTTGCGGTTAATGTGTCCAAAAATCAATATGAGCGATTCTTGTATCTTGTCAAGGTCGGTCGCCGAGAGAAGCTCGTTCAGTGGGAAATCCTTCATCAATTGGTTGTACTTGTGGACTGGTTTGCGTGTCAGTGGCATGCGCACGTCACGCAAAGTGCGTGCAAAGCACTCACCACGATCCGTAGAACTGTTCAAGCCCGTGTCCGCTATGAAACTAACCGTGGCGTGGAACCGCTTTGCGTTTCTTAGACATTCCATGACCATGTTGACCTCCTCTGTCCGTAGTAGAATCTTGGTGGTGCATCGTCTGCGCTGCATTAGATCGGTTCGTGCCAGAGACGAGCGTTCACCTCACCCTCTGTTTCTTCCCTGACTTTGACGACGTATATCACGCCTCCGCCCTCCGCCGCGAACCTCGACACTTTGTCCTCGAATTCATCGTCGAAGAGTCCCATGAGTTCCTCCGGGTATGCACCGAGCACTGGAGGCAAAAGCTAGAGGAGGTACGAGCGAAAAAGAGAGAAGTCAAACGGCGGTGGTGGATCGACGGGGCCATCGTGCGAAGGCACACCGTTGGAGACAGAGCTCGTCAAGGGCGGCGCTGGGCCGTTCCCGTTGGTCGCTGCCATACCTGGTGGTGTTGATTAGATCGTCGCTGGTCGTGGTTTGAGTTCACAAAGTCGCTCGCGGACGCTGATCGTCGACGCAGCTGCCGTCGCTGTCGTCCTTGGCGATGATGAGCGGACGCGTCTGAGCGAGAAGAGTCGTTGAGATTCCCACGCAACCAAGAAAAGACGGTTTCAATTCTTTGTTATACAGACATACACAAAACCTAGATTTTTTACTAGACCGTGATCATATCTCTCAGCTGGCTCTCTTCCATCCTAGGTATAAAATCCACCTCGAACGGTGCTGCGTGCGAGACAACCGCATCTGAATGCGCCTCGGGGTCGATCGGTGCATGAGGTCGTTCGACGATACGGAACGACCACAACAACAGCGCAATGTTGATGTACAGCGACCTGTCAGCGAGATATTTCCCCGGACATAATCTAGACATGACCGTCAGGATCAGGCCAGGAACCAAAGGCAAGGGTGTAACTCACCTCCGGCCAAAGCCATACGGGAAGGAGCACATGTTGCTCCGGAGCCGCCCGTCCGTGTCGATCCATCGTTGAGGGTCAAACTTTTCGGGTTCGGGAAATGCCACAGGATCTCGGGAAATTGCTCTGCGATCGATCGCAATTTAGTGGGTAAACACGGACGAAGCACGACCAGGATAATCACAAGTGACATCCAATCACGGTTGCTCCCGCAGGAATCCATTGATCCCTCTGATACCGCCAGGTCAGCCAAAGTTCTGATTTGAGATGACAACATACCCAGAAAATGTCTTGTGTGGCGAGGTGTGCAAATCCTACAGGAAATTACAACCAACGCCGTCAATTGTAAATCAGACCATTCACCGATAGGCACAACAGGTCTCCAACGAAGCGTTTCCAATACAAACGCGTGAACTTGAGGGAGATGATCAGAATCATCCCAGGTCGGCACTGATATGACATTGTCAGATGTCCATGGCCATCAATACGTTGCAACCTACATTTATCTCTTCCAACAACCACATCCAGCTCTTCTTGCACTCGCCTTTGCGCTTCCGGGTAACAGGCAGAAGCCAGTATCATGTTTGTGATGGCAACCGCACTCTGATGAAAATGCATGTCAGCTCTGTCCCGAAACAACCGAAGCGAGCGCACCGTCTCTGCCCCAGCACCGAACATATTTCCAGAAAGATATGCCATCTCATCCACCGAAAGCATGTGTTCATCCGTACGTTCCAAAAGCATTCTCGTGAACGAATTGCCACCCGTGTTCGATTCCTGCAGTGATGTATTCCTGGACCACCGTTTTCGCGAATGAATGTACGCTTACCATCTCCGATCGGACGCGGTCCATCTGATCTTTGTACAACCGCATCTCAAACTCGTGATACTCTTTCAGTCGACGCCCGTACCCTGGAACATACCTCAACAAGGGTACGCGATCCACGAGAAACGCCCCAGGGCGCATCGCACGCCCAAAGTTCACCATCGCCTGATGAATTCGGACAAATTCCGGATCGTCATCCGCCGTCGGCGTCGACTTGCCATACGTTAACCGCAGGATAACCGACGCAGCGTACCTGCGACGTTCCCGTCGGTTCAGGGCCTCTCCGTGCTGGAATGCATACGTGTGGCGTACTCACCGCTGCACGTGCACCTGGTGATTTTTCGGGTCATTTAAGATGTCTGTGATGGCCGTCTTGGCGCTCTCCATTTGGAGGTCTTGGTAAGCTGCTGCGGCTTTGGGCTGCAGGTACGTATGGGCGGCTTTTCTGAACCGACGGAACCGTTCGCCGCTCACGAGCAGGAAACGTAAACCTTTGGAGAATAAATCGCTCGCGGCTATCGAGTGAGGACGGTCCGCGAGCACCGCACCCCGTTTCTCCATGATTTCGTTCGTTGCCTTTTCATCCAAAGGCGATCATGGTCCAAGAAACCGGGGCGGCGCCATGGCACGATCAGCGCGCACGCCACATCAAGCAAAACACGAATCTCACATCCACACGCCCAACGACGATGATTACTTTCCTCCCCTGACGCAACGCAATCACAGGCCCATATTCCGCGATCCACTCCGCGAGGTTTTGCGCGATGCTAAAGGATAGGAATATATCAAAGGGATCGGATGACCTTACGAACAGACAAACGCACTTGACAGAGGGTAGCGCATTATCCCAGAACCACTTCGCGGGCGGTCCAGGCGGGAGCGGCACGCCATCCTTGAAGTTTAACGCTGCCTGGTGTCGCTGGTACGCATAAGCAACAGCGACACCCGCTGCCACGAGCCCGGCGACCCAATCCACGAATGAGAGACTCCCGAAGGCGCGCCAGGACGATACGAGTGTCATGAGAGGTTGGGATGATGGGATGTAGACACCAAACAGCGCCTCACGGGCCTAGTGAGGCAAATGACAGTTTCATATAAAGGGCCTCTCGGTAATTCTAGATCTCTGAGTCAGCAGACTGTACGTGATGTTACCGCTTAACGACGCTCTCATGGACCATTAGAGAGCTCTAATTGGATGAAGTTAGCCGAATAAGGCGAAAAGGGGTCTTCCGGGAATGGAAGTGACGAGAGCAAACGAGCCATTAGTACTGAAGTGAGTCCGCACACAGGGCTGCCCATTGAAACTGGCAACTGATCTTGTCTGCCCCGCTCGTCCAAGCCCGCGGATTCGACATGCAAGACCCGACGCCTACGCAGCGCCACTTCGCACGATGCCAGTAGCTGGGGAGCGAGCGTCTCTGGCGGGGACACCGATGGGGACGAGCGGGCCATGGTTGACATGGAGATCCTGCATGAGCAGTGCTCCAGTGTGAGGTTGTTCCTGCACACCACCAGCATGATTCTAGTTGGATGAAGGAATGCTGCTGTCTGGTTAGTACTTAGTTTTCATTATGGGGATATGGATGGAAGTTACCCCTCGAGAATTATAATCTGAAACTCGAAGCCGGAAACTTGTTCGAGAATCATCTCATCTCATCAGGAGCGTAACGCTGGGCCGGTGGTCCGTAGATGGGGTTGTCTGAGGATTTCCCGTAGTAATACGTGATAATCCTCGCAGTAGCTGTCCTGCTTTGATGAACGTATCTCGGGGGCAGCCCTAACCTTCGAGCCCAGCGATCAGGTACTAGGTGACCTGGAAATGACATCGATCATGAACGGTCGAGGTATTCGTTGATGCGTGAGTAATGTTTAGTACCGCGAGACCGTGCTTCACTTGAGTCCAAGTTCGCATGGATCGCTCGGATTGCGTTCTCGCGGATGCAGCATTTTGGTGAAACAATGATCATACCGTGCTCGATATCGATATCAGAATCGGATATACCAGACTCAGAGTGACTTGTCGAAAGTTTATTACATCGTGATGAAATGCGATCCGTGGACCGTGGATTGTATCACTTCACCCCCGGCCTTGTTAGCGGGAAATTCAATAGCGATGCGGGTCCAACCATTGGGGCATACCATGACCTGTGATGCTCTGATACGTGGCGAGTCCTGGCGAGCATGAAACATGCTGATGTACCCCCATTGTTGGACACATGTATGTCACAGCATCGTGATACGCATCTGCTTCTCATCCACAGCGCCTATGGAATTTGAAACTGGTTTCGCTAGGATGCCGGTGAGACGGGAACGGAACGAGGTGTAGATATACTTGTGGATATGGTCCGACCGATGCTACATACGTCTCGTGATGTGGCCAGTGGGAGGAGAAGAAGCCATCGGGTATAAATAGTAGCTGAAGCGCTGACGCTCGGCTAGCCAGCGTCTGCTATGTGCATGTCCGGATTCCGAAACGCTTCTCACACTTTCCCAATCTTCACAAATCTAGACCATCGAAATCGCACGCGGACGCTGCGCAGAGGCATTCGAAGTCGCCAAGAACGATCCGGTCTCTGTAGGGGGAGGCGATGTCGTTTGGAAGGACGAGTACACGGGGGGCGAGTGTATACTCATCCCCATCCCCACAGTATGTGGCTGTGAGGTCGAGAAAAAGGCCGTGGACGGATCCGATGGCCAGCGGGTGTGCATACTCGGCGTGCCCCTTTTCGAGACCGAAGTGACATCGTTGGCGCGTAGGCTTTGATAGCGCTTGTGCACAAGGTAAACCCCAACGAGGATGAGCAAGAAACCAACAGCGCCGCCGACGCTGCCACCGACGATGGCACCAATGTTGGGCCCACCTGCAGTGGTGCTTGTTGTGCTTGGGGTCAGACCGGATGGATAATAGTCGGAGCGGTCTGGGTAGGAATGAGTGAGGTTCCAGTGGGGGGGGGGGTCAGAATGGGCTCACTCTGATTGGCGTAGCCCTGTGCCTCTCCTACGTTGAATACCTCCGATGTCCAATTCGCCGCTAAATCCGATGTTAGCAAGGGTGGTAATACGACAAATGTAGCTATTCATACGATTGACAGTAGCCCAATAAGGTATGGGAACATTGCTAGCAGTGACATAGCCCTGCGGAACACTCTGGACGGTAGGGTAAGATGTGAAGTGCGATACGGAGGAACATTAACGAATGCTTACTCGTCTTTGTAACCCTGGGAACAGTTTTGGGAGAATGAGGGCCAGCTGCGAACGCAGGCCATCAAAAGGTTGTAACAAGACCATGAGCTATTGAAAACGATGAACAAGTATCGAGAATCATCGATCGAATGTCTCGTATGGCGTATACGGTAGTCGATGCGATGTGAGTACGCGAAGTAATTGGTCGTTGAAATCGCAAGAGATGGCCCCCACGAGAGGCAAGGCACGTCGGATCGAGTACGGCGAAAGCTTGAGCTTGCGGTTAATGTGTCCAAAAATCAATATGAGCGATTCTTGTATCTTGTCAAGGTCGGTCGCCGAGAGAAGCTCGTTCAGTGGGAAATCCTTCATCAATTGGTTGTACTTGTGGACTGGTTTGCGTGTCAGTGGCATGCGCACGTCACGCAAAGTGCGTGCAAAGCACTCACCACGATCCGTAGAACTGTTCAAGCCCGTGTCCGCTATGAAACTAACCGTGGCGTGGAACCGCTTTGCGTTTCTTAGACATTCCATGACCATGTTGACCTCCTCTGTCCGTAGTAGAATCTTGGTGGTGCATCGTCTGCGCTGCATTAGATCGGTTCGTGCCAGAGACGAGCGTTCACCTCACCCTCTGTTTCTTCCCTGACTTTGACGACGTATATCACGCCTCCGCCCTCCGCCGCGAACCTCGACACTTTGTCCTCGAATTCATCGTCGAAGAGTCCCATGAGTTCCTCCGGGTATGCACCGAGCACTGGAGGCAAAAGCTAGAGGAGGTACGAGCGAAAAAGAGAGAAGTCAAACGGCGGTGGTGGATCGACGGGGCCATCGTGCGAAGGCACACCGTTGGAGACAGAGCTCGTCAAGGGCGGCGCTGGGCCGTTCCCGTTGGTCGCTGCCATACCTGGTGGTGTTGATTAGATCGTCGCTGGTCGTGGTTTGAGTTCACAAAGTCGCTCGCGGACGCTGATCGTCGACGCAGCTGCCGTCGCTGTCGTCCTTGGCGATGATGAGCGGACGCGTCTGAGCGAGAAGAGTCGTTGAGATTCCCACGCAACCAAGAAAAGACGGTTTCAATTCTTTGTTATACAGACATACACAAAACCTAGATTTTTTACTAGACCGTGATCATATCTCTCAGCTGGCTCTCTTCCATCCTAGGTATAAAATCCACCTCGAACGGTGCTGCGTGCGAGACAACCGCATCTGAATGCGCCTCGGGGTCGATCGGTGCATGAGGTCGTTCGACGATACGGAACGACCACAACAACAGCGCAATGTTGATGTACAGCGACCTGTCAGCGAGATATTTCCCCGGACATAATCTAGACATGACCGTCAGGATCAGGCCAGGAACCAAAGGCAAGGGTGTAACTCACCTCCGGCCAAAGCCATACGGGAAGGAGCACATGTTGCTCCGGAGCCGCCCGTCCGTGTCGATCCATCGTTGAGGGTCAAACTTTTCGGGTTCGGGAAATGCCACAGGATCTCGGGAAATTGCTCTGCGATCGATCGCAATTTAGTGGGTAAACACGGACGAAGCACGACCAGGATAATCACAAGTGACATCCAATCACGGTTGCTCCCGCAGGAATCCATTGATCCCTCTGATACCGCCAGGTCAGCCAAAGTTCTGATTTCAGACGACAACATACCCAGAAAATGTCTTGTGTGGCGAGGTGTGCAAATCCTACAGGAAATTACAACCAACGCCGTCAATTTTAAATCAGACCATTCACCGATAGGTACAACAGGTCTCCAACGAAGCGTTTCCAATACAAACGCATGAACCTGAGGGAGATGATCTGAATCGTCCCAGGTCGGCACTGATATGACATTGTCAGATGTCCATGGCCATCAATACGTTGCAACCTACATTTATCTCTTCCAACAACCACATCCAGCTCTTCTTGCACTCGCCTTTGCGCTTCCGGGTAACAGGCAGAAGCCAGTATCATGTTCGTGATGGCAACCGCACTCTGATGCATGTCAGCTCTGTCCCAAAACAACCAAAGCGAGCGCACCGTCTCTGCCCCAGCACCGAACATATCTCCGGAAAGATATGTCATCTCATCCACCGAAAGCATGTGTTCATCCGTACGTTCCAAAAGCATCCTCGTGAACGAATTGCCGTCCGTGTTCGATTCCTGCAGTGATGTATTCCTGGACCACCGTTTTCGCGAATGAATGTACGCTTACCATCTCCGATCGGACGCGGTCCATCTGATCTTTGTACAACCGCAACTCAAACTCGTGATACTCTCTCAGTCGACGCCCGTACCCTGGAACATACCTCAACAAGGGTACGCGATCCACGAGAAACGCCCCAGGGCGCATCGCACGCTGAAAGTTCACTATCGCCTGATGAATTCGGACAAATTCCGGATCGTCATCCGCCGTCGGCGTCGACTTGCCATACGTTAACCGCAGGATAACCGACGCAGCGTACCTGCGACGTTCCCGTCGGTTCAGGCCCCTCCGTGCTGGAATGCATACGTGTGGTGTACTCACCGCTGCACGTGCACCTGGTGATTTTTCGGGTCATTTAAAATGTCTGTGATGGCCGTCTTGGCGCTCTCCATTTGGAGGTCTTGGTAAGCTGCAGCAGCTTTGGGCTGCAGGTACGTATGGGCGGCTTTTCTGTACCGACGGAACCGTTCGCCGCCCACGAGCAGGAAACGCAAACCTTTGGAGAATAAATCGCTCGCGGCTATCGAGTGGGGACGGTCTGCAAGCACAGCACCCCGTTTCTCCATGATTTCGTTCGTTGCCTTTTCATCCAAAGGCGGCGGCGCCATGGCACGATCAGCGCGCACGCTACGTCAAGCAGAACACGAATCTCACATCCACACGCCCAACGACGATGATTACTTTCCTCCCCTGACGCAACGCAATCACAGGCCCGTATTCCGCGATCCACTCCGCGAGGTTTTGCGCGATGCTAAAGGATAGGAATGTATCAAAGGGATCGGATGACCTTACGAACAGACAAACGCACTTGACAGAAGGTAGCGCATTATCCCAGAACCACTTCGCGGGCGGTCCAGGCGGGAGCGGCACGCCATCCTTGAAGTTTAATGCTGCCTGGTGACGCTGGTATGCAAAAGCAACAGCGACACCCGCTGCCACGAGCCCGGCGACCCAATCCACGAACGAGAGACTCTCGAAGGCGCGCCAGGACGATACGAGTGTCATGAGAGGTTGGGATGATGGGATGTAGACACCAAACAGCGCCTCACGGGCCTAGTGAGGCAAATGACGGTTTCATATAAAGGTCATCCAGGCAATTCTCCGAGTAAGCAGACTGTACGTGATGTTACCGCTTAACAACGCTCTCATAGACCATTGGAGAGCTCTAATTGAATGAAGTTGGCTGAGTAAGGCGAAAAGGGGTCTTTCGGGAATGGAAGTGACAAGAGCATACGAGCCATTTAGTAGTGAGCCCGCACGCAGGGCCGACCCTTGAAACTGGCAACTGATCCTGTCTGTCCCACTCGTCCGGGCCCGCGGATTCGACATCCAAGACCCGACGCCTACGCAGCGTCACTTCGCACGATGCCAGTAGCTGGGAGCGAGCGACTCTGAGCGCGTTTTGGGTTGACATGGGGACACCGATGGGGACGAGCAGGCCATGGTTGGCATGTAGATCCTGTGTGAGCGGTGTCCCAGTGAGGCTGTTCCCGCGCACTGCCAGCATGATCCTAGTGTGCCCTGTTGTGTCAGCGTACTTTGATGAAGGAATGCTGCTGTCTGGTTAGTACTTGAGCTCTCATTAGCGTGTCTCAAAGTTCATTTGAAGTAACACTTCATCACAACATCAGCAAATCCCTAATTTCGGAACAGTAACCTACATTACCACATATGTTACATAGTGACACAACGTGATGTACAATGATCTATAGCGGCACAGGGTCTCAGGCACTCGGCACGTCACAGCTACATTAGGCACATTACATCACTGGCTGACATTTGTGCACCGTAACAGCAGGGCGGAATACTCGGCCCTCAGCACACAGAGGCATAGGGTAGCCTACGTAAGTGTAGGCATGTAGCGGCATAGGGTCTAGTCCGTGCGAGAGTGAAGTGAGGGGCACACCACTTTCCTCTTCGTGCTACCTCACTCGCTCAAGCATCCTGCAGACCACCAACTTTTCTTCCTCCACTAAGCCCAAGAGAAATGAGCAACCTGCATCATGACATAGAACTGGACTACACACTCCTGGAATTCACAGAAGCAAGACTTATCTTCACAGTAGAAGGAAAGACCAACAAGGAGGTGGCAGTGCTGCTAAAAGAGGTTTGGAGATTTAGCCACAAAAAAGCCTGTGTGGCCTGGGACCAAGCCAAGTGAGCAGAGGAGGATCAGTGCCAACAGCACCAGAGGGACAAACAAGACCTCAGGGACCAGGAATGCCAGCTAGTGCTGCAAGATGAGCACAAAAAATACAAGAACAAGTTCATCCCCATTCCAAACAGACCAATCCTATCACATGCCCTCTTCATACCCCCACAGCATGCCTTAAACAAACTGTGCAAGGGCAAGTATGTGCCCCTCTACTATTACAGGTCTACATTTTAACCTATTCTTCCACTGTTACAGGTCTACATTTTAACCCCTATTCTTGCACAATCTAGCGCTCGACTGCGCTCACGACTAGTAGCTTGATGCTACACTTTACTAGGATCTATAGGACCACTAGTACCACTAGACGCTCGATGCGATCCAGTTACTATGTCCTACGATCTTATCTTAT